>CM041532.1:1397965-1485465 GCA_023238725.1 Scortum barcoo
TGTTGTTTCTTTCATGTGTTTATGAACTCATACAGGTGAATCAAGTTTGTCGAGTCCTCCAAAATGAAATGTAACAAAGTTCCACATCAAGAGAAGAATATGTAAAGGAGATTATTGGATTCCTTGTTTAATGTTTAAAACATACGATAGAGGTGTGTGTGTGTGTGTGTGTGTGTGTGTGTGTCACCTGGATGATCTCACAGTTGAACTTTGACTCCAGGTGAGCTGCTCGCTCCGCCTCGATGTTTCGACTCCAGAGACTTCAGCCTCTGATCGGACAGCTGAGAGAAACACAACACGTCACCTCCTCTTCATCTCCTATCTTCACCTCCTCTCCTCTCTTCCTCTCCTCCTTCCTCACCTCCTTCTCCTTTCTGCTCCTCTCCTCTCTCTCCATCAGGTACTTCAGCTCGTCGGCTTGTTGTTTGTTCACCTCCGCCTCTCTCTCTCTCTCCTTCTTCAGCTCCACCATCCTCCTCTCCAGACTCCTCCAGCACCTCCTCCTGATCCTGGAGGACGTAGAAACCTTCAGACTTCCTCCACCCAGATTCACCTCTTCCTGTCAGCTTCAGCTTCACATTTCTGACGCACATTTTATGTGAAACTACAGACCTAACTAAGTCCATAAATATGAATCATTTTGCATCTTTTTACAACTTCTGTCCTTGTTTAATACTCATGAGATAAAACGGAGACAAACTTACAGATCTCAAACAGGATAAAACTGATTATCAACATCTCGGTCTGAAGTTTTATGTTCAGTTTTTATCAAACAAACAGGAGAGTTAGTTGAGGGTTATTCAAGAACCATTTAGAAAGAGAGTGTGTGTGTGTGTGTGTGTGTTTCTGATGTAAAGTTTCTGTGTTTGTGTGTGTGTGACCTGCAGCAGTCGGAGCAGTCGTTGGTTTTCTGAGCTGAGGTTCCGGATCAGTCCGTCACGCTCCTCGGCCTCCTGCTGCAGAGAACCTGCCGGTCCTCCTCTCTGGCATGCCGGGTGATGTCCACAACTTTCTGCAGCTCCTCGACTGCTGACTGCTGGAGCTCGGCTGCTCGCCTGACACACACACACACACACACACACAGTCACTCCTGCTCCTCTTCCTGTTCAAACCATCACCGTACTCAGAAGGTGTGTTTGATTTTCGTACCTGTGAGTTCGGCAGCTCGGTCGGCGTCTCTGCGGCTCACAGTCAGCTGATACTGAAGCTCCACCTGCTGAGCTTCACCTCGCTCCACTGAGGACCTGAGCCGGGTGAGCTCGGCCTGCAGCCTGCACACCTGGGAGGGGAAACACACCGGATTAAATAACAGAGCGCTGCAGGAAAACAGGCCCAAAACCTGGAAAAGAGTTTTACATGTCTGGTTCCCTCGTCAACAAGTCAGCAGGTTTTAAGTCTCATTTCTGAAATTAGATCTGTAGAGAAGAAGAGCTTCAGATGTTTTCATGCTTCATTCTGCAACATAAAACACGTCAGTTAATACCCCACTGATAAAGTTTGAAGGTTTTCTGTCCTTAAAAATGCAGCTGCTGCACATTAAATGTCATCACGGATGAACACGATGAGTCGAACACTGTGACCATTCAGTTTGTCTTAAACTTAAAGTTAACTTTCTACTTCTGGTGATCACATTTACACTTCAAAAATCATAAAGCAGTGCTCATTTTTCAGATTATCTTCCTGAACAAACATAAACATCTGTTTGAGTTTATTTTCTGATAATTTAAAAATCCATCCAAGCCTACATAAACATCCCTACAGGCTGTGCACCTGAAATTACATGTCCAACAGCATCATGCACAACAAAGATAAACGGTCATTTTACACAGCAGCTTTCAGCGGCTGAATCCTCGTCATAAATAACAGTATATTTAAAATCATAAATAAAATAAAGGTTTTTGTTTCTCACCTCCTGGTTGTGGACGGACGTCAGCTGCAGTTTTTCCTTCTCCAGCTGATGAACTCTCCACCTCAGCCTCCCCGCCCGCTCGCCTCCTTCGCCTCCCTCTGAAGCCGACCTCTTGCTCCTCACCTCCTTCCTCCCTCCTGCGTCTCCTCGTCCCCTGTCTTCATCCTCCTCCTCTCCTTCCCTTTCTGCTCTTCGTCCTCTCTCTCCTGCCTGCTTCTGTTTGTGTTGCATGGTGGAGATGATTTCCTTCAACCTGAAACAGAAAACAGACAAATGACAGATCAGAATCAGCAAATATCGGATAGAAAATAATAACAGATTTAAGATTTAATAAATAAAACCTTTCAGATGATGTGTGTTCAGAGGCTGTTCAATACCATATGTATTATTATTTCTAGTTTATTTATTTTACTAATTTATCTCAATCTTTATTGTTATTTTTATTACAGCATTTACATCTTATACCTTTTGCATTTGTTACTCTATTGTTTCTTTTTTTAATTCTTATCTTATAACGTTGTTTGTGAACATATATATATATTGAATATTTCTGTGAACAGAAGCTAAGCGTTGTGAAAGGACTGTGCACCTGGCCAGCTCCTCCCCGGAGCTCCTGCCGGTTCTCGGTTGTGACCCCCGGGCTCTGCTCTGCTCGGCCCTGCCCGCTCTCCGCGCGCCTTCCCCGGCCAGGCTGCCTCCGGCGCTCCTGCCGGTTCGGTCTGCATGACTTCAACAACCCTGAGGAGACGTTCACATGTGCATTATTACAAAGTTATAAAACAGGAACAGAGCAGAGAGCCTGGGGGTGTTTCGGCCCCGGGGGGGTTTGTAAGGGCTGGTTGCTTGGCTGCTGCTGTTGCCTTGCCAGCGGACGCACAACACGAAACGATCTCCATCTACAAATATCCATATTTAACACCCATCATAATGTCATCCAAGTAATATATCTTTTATAACATCAGGAAAGAGTGTTTATCAACCAATAAGATCGAGTTTATGATTCGGCACAAGTAAAAATTACAAAAGGTCCCTTATTAATATAATTTAATTGATATCATTCACAATACTTGTTGTAGTAACGCTGCAGGATTTAATATCTGTCAACTGTTCACAGCTGAGATTTTATTTATAATAAGTGCTGCTATTGTAAGCCAAATTAAGCGGGAGACCATAAAGACTACCTATGGGTTTAAATTATTTTATGCCACGTCTACAATTTTATCAGTGAGCAAGAAAAGATTAAATTTCCACATTTTTTAATGGGGTTTTGTTTACAACCCGAACAAAGCCTCGTTTCGTGTTTAGTATTTAACATTCTCGACTTTGTTTGCTCCAAATCGTCTTTAACCAGCACCAGACTGACTTCGCACATGACATAATTAATAAACAGTAATAATAAAATGAGTAAAAAGCTCGTAGTAAACTTTTATAAACACTCACAGCGGCTTTCATCCAGCAGCCGTTTGAATCTGACGCCATCTTTAGCGTCCGTATGTCACTTCCGCATTAACTCGTGATTGGCCGGAACGCCAGCCAATGGTGACCACCCGTTTCGTGACGTCACCTATATAGTGTATTGTGTATATATTCTAAATATAAATATAATTTATTGACTATATTGTTTATATATTATAGGTCTAGTTTATTGTTGTTATTATACTCATAAACATATTTGATTGATTATAGTGTTTATGTGTCATTGATATAGTTTATTGATTATATCTGAACCGGTGTGTCTGTTTCGCTGCTTTCACCGAACAAGCGAAGAAGAAGAGAAAGAAAACAACATGGCTGCCTCCACAGCTCACGTGGAGGCCGGTTCATCAGATCCTCCAGACCTGGACCAAACAGACGCTCCAGAGTCCAGCAGAGACCCGGACCCCTCAGAGTCACCGCAGGCCGAACAGAGCCCAGACCGGGACCCGGATGAGGACGAAGACTCGGACGGAGGCGAGCCGCCGGGGCCGCGGGTCCGAGAAACCCCGGAGGACATCCGGCTGGAGGCGATCGCCAACACGGTGGCTCTGCACCCGAGCAGGGACGTCCTGGTGTGCGGGGACGTGGACGGGGACCTGTACGCGTACTCGTACTCGTGCACGGAGGGCGAGAACCGGGAGCTGTGGTCGTCCGGACACCACCTGAAGTCCTGCCGCCAGGTGCGCTTCTCCGCGGACGGGCTGAAGGTCTACAGCGTGTCCCGGGACAAGGCGGTCCACCTGCTGGACGCGGAGCGGGGCCAGCTGGTGACCCGGATCCGCGGGGCGCACGGAGCCCCCATCAACAGTCTGCTGCTGGTGGACGAGAACATCCTGGCGACCGGAGACGACGGGGGCACCCTGAAGGTCCGGATCAGCCCTTTATTTTAAACCTGTCCCAGCTGCTGAGGGTCCAACAGGGTCAGACCTGATCCATGCTGGTCTTCATAGTACGGGTCTGATGAGCTGTTAATGATCCAAAATGTTACTGTGATGGTCTAAAGTGGTCTAGAAAAGGACCCAGCTGGTCTTTGACAGGCCCTGCTGGTCTAATGATGCAGGAGTTTTTTGATGGTCTCAGAGGGTTTTAAATGCTCCAAAAAGGTTCCTGATTGTCCAGACAAATCTCCTATTTTAATGTTGTAAACTGGCTTGTTAGTGCTGTAAAATTGTTTGACCATCTTTTGCTGGTCTTTAAATGGTCCATGGTAGTGTTGTGATCTGCGTAGCTGGACTTTGTAGTTTTTATGGTTCAAAGTGGTATTTTGATGGTCTGAGTTGATCTTTAATTAGTATTAAAAGCTTATTTTATAAAATGATAACAACGATAAAATGTTATGTCATCAGTTTCACTCAGATCTGCACAGGTCTCTCTCTGTGGGTCTGCTGATGGTTCAGGTGGTCCTTTATGTTCGTGATTCAAATAGACTTGCAGTGATTTTTGTTTTTAAATAGAAGAAGAAAATTGTCCATCCCCAGGCTATAACTTTGATTTTTTGTTGTTTGTTTCTGAAGGTGTGGGATATGAGGAAGGGGACGGCCATCATGGATCTGAAACACCACGAGGATTACATCAGTGACATCGCTGTGGACCAGGCCAAGAGGATCCTGCTCACCGCCAGGTAATAATAATAATCATAAAAGTCTTGTGTATTTGGATTATCAGATGGCATGCTGGAGTTTCCTTGAACACGCAGAGTTCATCTAAAATAATCTACTTTCATTGGAGCTCTAATCTGATCTGCTGTAATCTCTCACAGCGGCGATGGTACCATGGGCGTCTTCAACATCAAGAGGCGAAGGTTCGAGCTGCTGTCGGAGTACCAGAGCGGCGATCTGACCTCGGTGGCGCTGATGAAACGAGGCAAGAAGGTGGTTTGCGGCTCCAGTGAGGGGACCATCTACATCTTCAACTGGAACGGCTTCGGCGCCACCAGCGACCGCTTCGCCATCAAGGCCGAGTCGGTGGAGTGCATCGTCCCCGCCACCGACAACATCATGTGCACCGCCTCCATGGACGGGTACATTCGGTGAGTTGGGCAACCAGTGTGGTCACACAGGCTGTTTTTAAAAGGGTCCAACAGGGTCACAACACCCAATCTACACACTGAACTCATTTTTCATTGGATGATTTAGGAGAGGTCACCACTGCACTGGGCACTCACCTTTGACATAGTTCCCTTATTTTTATCACAACTTCAGTCTTAGACAGGTCAAATTTGTTATCTGTTAGTTTGCTCAAGACCTTCTTATGTAAGTTACAGACATGATAACATGAAAGTAATTTCTGTCTGTCCTCCATCAGAGCCGTCAACCTTCTTCCAAACCGGGTCATTGGCTGCATCGGGCAGCACGTCGGCGAACCCATCGAAGAGCTCGCCAAGTCCTGGGACTCTCCCGTTTCCTGGTCAGCAGCGCCCACGACCAGCTCATCAAGTTCTGGGACATTTCCAGTTTACCCAAAATGACTGTCAACGAGTACCGCAAGAGGAAGAAGAAAGACGGCCGGATGAAGTCTCTCACCAAGAAAGCCCACGGAGACAACGACTTCTTCGCAGGACTCGTAGAGGAAACAGAAAAGAAGGAGGAGGAAGAGGAAGAAGAAGAAGAAGAGGAGGACGACAGTGACAGCGACAGTGGCAGCGATTAAAGAAACACTGGACTTGGTTTCATGTTTGAAATGTGTCGTTGCTGTGGCCTGGGACAGTTTAGTCCTAAATAAGAGAATAATGTCTGTGTTATTTGAGGGTTGATGGATGACACCATGACAGACTTCAGCAGGTCCTCTGATCCTGCAGTGTTGGTGCCTCATTTTAAACACGACTTTGGTGACTTTGTGTTAACAAACAGGAAAAAAAATTACATTAATTTCCACACAGACACAAATATGTGGTGGGACGAACTGTGAATGTCCAAGAAGACTCTTTCCTTCAGAAATATTCATTTATACGGACTATTGATGAACCAAATGTAAGAAGAAACGATCAGACACTAAAAGAAAATTGAAATAACTATTTAATGGTGAGGCTGGATTTCTAAATACCTTTGTGGCTATTTTCTTTGTTCATGATGAGAGTATCAAAAACTGTCAGCAGCAGATGTTATTTTCATACTGATTCCTGATTTAAACTACAGATTTACAATTTATTTTATTCAAGAGGTTTTTGTACATCTGCTTGTGTTTTTTTTTTTTTGGAAAAAGGCTTGTTTTTTGGAAAAACTATTTTTCTAATTTAAAAAAAGATTGTTTTGGTATCTGTACCAAAAGTCTGGTGTTGTTTTGTAAAAATTCAAACAATAACCTTTAAAACAAAAATGTGTGTATTAACATTAAAATAGTCCTCTTTTCAACATGCACCACTCATTTGACTTTATTCAGCACATTATGGTTCCTAAAATGTAAAAAGTGTGAGTCAGCCATTTATTGCTATTCATTTTCAGTAAAAACAATTTGCGTCGTCTTGGCATTTCTATTAGTTCACAAGATAAACCTACATCAATTTAAAAGTTAAGATGTTAAATGTCAACAGATGCCAGGATGGTAAGGAAATATAAAAATCAATCAACATTTTACCAGGCTTAAATGACTATTTGGCACTAATGTTAATTATTTTTGTTTAATGTTTCACATTTAAAATTACAGGTGTTTTATATTTTCCCCTGAGGAGGGGTCCAAATACAGTGCTGGTATCAAGCTTTCTTTGAGCTTTTAAGAGAAATTTTGTTTTTTGTTTCTGTTTGCTTTTGTTTTGTTTCTGGTTTGTTTGTTTGTTTTGTTCTGTTTGAGTTGGTTTGGTTTCTGTCAGTATGTTAGCTCAGCGTAGTTTACTGAAAGCAAAGAAACATTGGAAAGTTTAGAAATCACTTCCTATTTTAGTTTATCTTGTTAATGTCTGTACAATTGAAAGTTTGACCTGTGGTCCGCCCTCCAGCTCGGTAGGGGGCAGTAAAGCATCTTAAACTTTTCCGCACTCACACCCAATATGAAGCCCTAACATAAATGTTTTTGATGTCAGCACTAGTGTTTTATCAAATGCTAATCACACATTTTAAAATAAAGACAGTTGGTACGATTTACATCTATCTACATATTCTGCATGAAAATATGTAAACATATTCACAAACACACATCTACACTATTTACATACTTATGTCAAACAGTTTACATCATTAAATTAAACACCGCAGTGATTGTAAATATCTCTGAAATCACTTCCTATTCTCTATTTAAAGTGCTTTAATTTTATCCCCTGCTGTCCTCTGAACATAAAGTTTACGTTTCCATCTTTTGTGAATTGCTTGCCCTGGCCTCTTGGAGCAAAGAAACATCTGGTTTCAAAATAAAAAGCTTTTAGAAATCATTAACTTCACCAAACCTATTCTCTCAGCATAAATAATATCTCTGTGTACAGATATGAGGCAGATTTAATGTTTTTGGGATTAAATTCTTCCTTTTAATTTAACAAGTAACTGTTTTATCATTTAGGCCCTACTTTTGGAGGCAGTAATTGCAATAACCACACATCGCACAATTGAAAAACAAATTTACTATTTATGAACATAAAGTAATAAAATAATAATAACCCAATATAAATATAAACTAAATTTGTAAATAATTAAATATGACATTATGTTAGCACAATGCACTAGTTAGCCATGAAGAAATGAATCAATTGTTTACATCATTAAATTAAAAAGTCATTCATTGTGTAAATTTTTCGCACGGACAATAGTCCTTTTAAAGCCTCGGTACATCTTAAAGCACATTCATACCGTACCATCTTTCACTAACGCCACTACTTCCTGTGGGGTTTTATTTGCCACATGTCATTTTACAGTTTGTGTGTACATTGTATTTGTAAATTGTATAAAGTAATTGACATACATCTTAGGGAAATGTCTTTGACTTTATTTTTAAATCATAATTGGTGATTAAATTTAAAATTTAAAACAAACTGCAAATACTGACAAACACTTAACCAGTTTCAAAGGCTTTGATAAAGCATCTCAAACACTCTGCACAAAAAGTAGAAATGAGAAGAACTGTGTATACCTGCAATCTACATTTATTCCTCTGTGTTTACTTTTTGCAGTGACGCTTTCTTGATTAAATTTAAAATTTAAAACAGTGCTGCCTGATTTCCTTACTTTCTTGAAATAATGGTGTCTTATTGCATGAGGAAAAACTTACCTTGATGTAAAGAATATTAAAAAACTGTCAAACCTGACTGTCAAACCTGATTCTGAGTATGGAGAGTGCAAACTTTCTCCTCTCATCAGCCATCTTCTTTTTAGATGTCTCAAATGTCATAACCGGCAAGGCAGGAAAAGCTCTGTGTTTTATGTATTATTTAGTTTAAATCTTTATTATACATAGTAATATTGTTACTAATATTTGTCAAGAGTAATTTAACACAACATGTTTAATGTACATTGCACACTACACTGGCTTTTTCAACAACCAGACAGCCCTTCAATAACATAAACACATAAATACTCCCAAAAATTGAACTTTAAATGTAAAATTAGGACCTCACTGCCTGATGTTATTTTTTATAATTATTACCATGTGCTGTCATATCATTAATTCAAGTGTCTGAACTATGCGGTACATAATATGAACACTGTTTATTTTAGTGGCAACTATGCGGTCAACATAACTAGTAACCGCATTTTATTGGCAAAAAAGACTCTGTATGTACTAGTAAATTTTAGTCAAAAAAGACAGGAAATTAAGGTGGACAGTTACATGCACAATGCACAACAGTGCACAACATTGTACACAGTCATGCAAGACAGAAATATACCATGGTGACTATGACCCCACAACTACTGTCATCCTGTTGAACTGGATGGTGGATGGATTGCTCCTCTCCATTTGACAGTCCCCTCACTCCTCCTTACCATAGCAGGTTCTCCTCATCTTGAAGTATTCCCTTTGTAAAATATATTGTGTATTAGTCTCCACTGCATCCTATCAGTATGGACCTTGGAATATCATCTAGGTTACCTTTTCTCCTGAGATATCTCATTTAGTATATGGTATATAGGTACTGATGGTGTGACTGGGAGGTGTAAGAACAAAGACAGCTAAGAACCAACAAGCAAACTAAGTGCTTCAATGGTCTGGGTTTGGAAACTTGTGCCAACTATGCTTATACATTTTTACTTAAACACAAAGCATTAAATATAAATCAAACATGTACTCTCATGTTTAAATTATTTTTTAATTATTTTATTTTTGGGATATTCACCTCTTTAAGCCAAATCAATCATTCATTTTTTACTGATACTTGATATCTAATGTGTTGACTTACTGCACTCTTTTTGCTGCATTTCCAGAGTCTGCCTCCTCAGATGAATTAGATGCTGGATCCACCAAAAACACTGATCTTATGGCAGGAAATATGTACTAGAAAAAAGTTTTATATAAATCACATAAAACATAATAAGACTCAGAATAACTTTATAAATCATATAAACATACTTAATATAAACTGATCTTTGCAGAAACTATCACTGACCAGCAAGCTTCCAGTGGGCTCTGTCAACATTTACAAAGGACAGAATGGCTTGGTGGTTGTCAAAGTTGATCTGTAACAGGAATAAAAAGAAATGAAATGAAAAAGAAATGTAGAATTAAAATCATGATGGATCATTTTGATCTAAAATTACAACTGAAACATAGACATGACAACTTCTTCACTTTGTCTGGCATCCTTTCTTGCTGCTGATGAGTCAGTATCTAAACGTCCATCACTTCTGTAGCATCAGGGACGGTGCATCGTCTCCTGAAGCGACACTGGACATTCTCACGATGTCAGCTCCGTCTGTATCAAACTGTACATATGTTATATATTAGGTTAGACTGAAGGTCATGTACTCTAGTAGACTGTCACTATATTAGCATTTATGCATTGTCACAGTTGTAAAATTTGATATTGTTAACTCAGGCTTTCTGTTAAGACACAGACATACCGAAATACCGAAATATAGAGTTGTATTTTGGTAAACTGCACAGTAAACCCTCAGGAACCCTGAGAGTGTCAAAAGTTTAAGCTCACACCCACTTTAATCACTTTAAGCAGACCACAAACTACTCAGTCTTCTTATTGGACTATAACCATATATATTTGCACTGACTGTAATTTGCCTTGTCTATTTATTACATGTCTTATTTATTCTTCTTTATTCTTGCAGTTTGATTGTACTCCTTTTGTTTATTTTGTTGTGGTTGGCTTATTTTTTGTATTTCATGCACCAAGGTTTGGAAAAAAACGCAGTTGCAATTCTCTGTTTGTCCAGTAAGTGCTGCAGAATTGACAATAAAGCAGACTTTGATATTAACACAGGGTGCAGTAGACTCACCTTCCACATCAGTTGCAGTAGGTCCTCCAGAACAGGTATGGTAATTTCCGATCTTCCCATTGTGATAATCAACTGTGAATTGCCACACACACTGCCATCTTTTCAAGATTCAAGATTCAAGATTCAAGAATTTATTGTCATTACACAACAATTTACATCAGCAATCATTGGTAATGAAATTCTTAAGTCCCAGGCTCTTCCTAACAATGCTAAAAGAATATTAACAGCAATAGAGGCTGTCAACAAGAAAAGTTAAAAAAAAAGATAATTTAGAAAATAAAATATAAAATAAAATTAAAGATAAATAATAAACTAGAGTAATAAAATAAGTAAAATATAAGTTATACAAATAAAATATAAACTGTAAATGTATCAGTAACATATATACAATGAGATATATATACAATAGAAGAATATACACAATAGAAGTGGTGGAGTTGTTAAAGAAGTGGTGGTGCTGTGAACAGAGTTTAAAAGTCTTATGGCCTGCAGGTATGAAGCTTCCCTGAGCCTGGCTGGTTCAGGCTCGAATGCTGCAGAACCGTCGGCCAGACGGCAGCAGGCAGAACAGTTTGTAGCTGGGTGACTGGGGTCCTTAATGATTTTGGTGGCCTTCTTCCTACACCGCTGGGTGTAGAGGTCCTCCATGGATGGCAGCTCCGTCCTGGTGATGTGCTGAGCAGCTTTCACCTCCCTCTGTAGAGCCTTACGGTTGAGGGCGGTGCAGCTGCTGTACCAGGCGGTGATGCAGCCAGTCAGGATACTCTCTATGGGTCACCTGTAGAAGCTGCAGAGGATCCTTGGAGTCCATGTTGAGCCTCCTCCGCAGCCTGCAGAGGAAGAAGAGCTACTGTCTGGCTGACTTTGTGATAAAGTCAGTGTGATGAGTCCAGGTGAGGTCCTCACTGATGTGAACTCCGAGGAACCTGAAGCTGTTGACTCTCCACCGTAGTCCTGTTGATGGAGAGGGGGGCGTGTTCCTCTCTCTGCCTCCTCCTGAAGTCCACGATCAGCTCCTTAGTTTTGCTGACGTTGAGCTGGAGGTTGTTGTCCTGGCACCAAGATGTCAGGGCTCTGACCTCTGACCTCTCTGTAGGCCGTCTCTGTCGTCACGCCGGTGATCAGGCCAATGACGGTTGTGTCAGTCAGCAAATTTGATGATGGTGTTGGAGCTGTGGGTGGCCACGCAGTCATGCGTGAACAGGGAGATATAAGATAGATAGATAGATAGAGATAGATAGATAGATATAAGATATAAGTTTCATCCCTGTGTAACCAGTAAATGGGTACAAGATGTGTTTAGCCTAGCTTAGCACAAGACTGGAGGCAGCTAGGAAGGCTTACTTATTAACTCAAAACAGTTTAGCTTCCCAGATAATAAGATTCATCAACAGGTAAAAATTAAAGAGACAACAACATCGAAATATACTGATGCTCTAATAATTAGTAGATTTATGCCAGTTGGGGTGTGTTTATGATATCCAACATGTTTTAACTTGTAAATTTGAATATATAAATGAACATCCGTGACTTTTAAGCCTGTATTTTACAGTATCCTGGAGTTTTTATATCTGGTGTATCATGGACACGCTCTAACATTGCTTATGTAATTCCTCTCACTGCCAGAAGGGTGAGACAAATGTCTGCACTTACACTTATACAAATGCAGACAAATCAGCAATATAAAGTTTCATTTTGCTAAATATAAGACACATCTGTGTCTTATATCAAGAGTTAGTTTGTTGCAGAAGTTATTTTTCATTTAGACAGAAATGGTTGAAATTTACCATTCCTGTTTTTCTTTATACAAACCTAAACACTTAAACGTAACCGGTGAATTTGCTCTCATTTACAGTGTCTGTGTTTTATATTTGTTAACAATTATCTGCTAATTCATCCAAATGTGTTTAAATTTTAACCACACACTTCAACATGTGTTTGTGTGCGTCACTGATAAGCCAATGACCGCCCGTGACCTCATCATGAATGAAGGAAAAAGTCCCGTTACTCCTGTACAGAGAGAATAAATGGCTTCAGGTTAGAGTTTCTGTCTCAGAAGAAAGAAAGGATTTTTTGTGCAGTTGGAGATAAAAACATTTTTCCGTTAAACTTTGAAGGAAATCAGTCTCTTCATGTTGGTGTTTGTCAGGGATGATGTCTGCCGGAGTTTCTCCTCTCTTGCTGTTTTGTCTCATCTCTCCCTTTGTCATGGTCAGTTACCTCTGTTGTGCTGCATTTAAATACTTTCTACCACTTTATTTCTCTGTATTTTGGGGACTTATGTTTATTATAACTTTCTTATCTATGCACAGAAACCTGTACATTATTGTGATATGAAAGAAAAACACAACAACCCATAATAATATAATGTAACCCAGTTAAACGCCACAAATACAGCTTTAAAAATAGTCGTCATGTTGAATTAACACCTGTGACAGAGTCAAACAAGCTGATGACAGGTAAGACTGAGTTTGGACTTTACTGTAAAGAGTCCGACTACAAGTGTTGTAAATCATTTTTGTATAAACCATCGTATATTTTAGTACTTTGTACCAAATTACACAGAATTATATAGCAGCAAAATATGTTTTTCTGGCTTTTTCAGAGGCTTCAACTGCATCTCACATTTAATAATAATGAATGACTAATAATAATAATAAAAATGTTTTTCTAAATATTGAAAAATTCCTGCCAACTTCCACCAGCAGATGTCACTTTTTCACATGAATTTATTTTTAGTTTTGTTACTCCTTGTTACTCAAAATACTGAATTTTTATTTTTTTTTTAACTTATTTTCTTAATGTAAATCATTCCTTTTAAATCCTCTTTGCAGCTCTCTACACAAAGCTCCACCCCAAACACAGATGAGTTTCTGGGACCAATCGAGTGTCTTGAAAAAAAGTAAATATTCTAACCTCTGATTGGCTGGATTTGTTTGTTTTTTTCACTATGATTAAATAAATCTGAATCTCTTTCTTTGCTTCCTAGTTTGACTCGTGAATCATGTGACCTGGTGTTTTGTCCTCCGTGGCAGTACTGCACTGGTGGACGCTGCACCTGTAAACCGGCGTACCTGTGTCCAACAAAGGGTATGACCCCGGTTTGTACCCATGGCAACATGCAGATGCGCTCCTATTGTCAGGTAACGACATCTACATCTTAGCAAAGATGGGAAATACAAAAAGACAACATGCCGAGTCTTTGAAGATTTTCTTGGGCAAGCGATGGGAGGATGATGAGTTTCATGGGTCTCTAAATCTTTATTGTATATAAGAAGAGAGAGGACTCTGACAGTGACGTCAGCCTGCAGCAATGACTTGGATTTACTAAATTAGACGAGGAGGTTGAGGAGCAAACTCAAGCTACGTCTTTATCCTCAGTCTCAACATGTCATTAAACACATGTGAATATTGTGGTCGAACGTTTCTGACAGCACTATTTTGGAAGAAACAAATGAACTCTGAAAACCATTCTCCTTTGGTCTTTGGTTGTAAGAAGTTCAAATATCTTGCATGACTTGTGGGAATAATTTCAGACAAATCTAAAGAGAGGCTATTTTAGAACTAATGAACACATGAATGAAGAGACTGATCCTTTAACACACAATGACTGCAAACCTTCCTATTTGTTCAAACATTATTTATTTTTCAGGCGATGGCTGCTTCCTGTGAAGGAAACAAGAGGCACCTCATGTCCCACTTCGGGGAAACCTGCACAGGTTTGCTCTGAAAGAAATCTGGGACAGTTTTTTTAATTTGTAGTGAAACATCTTCGTCATCAGGTGTATATATTTACTTCATCTCTCTCTCACCTCAGCTGATCAACCGAAGTTCAAAGCTTCAGTCGAACATGGCACAGGGCTGGTCCGGCTCTTTGTTCCCGGCTCTGGGAGCTCTGGAGGAGGTGGGGAGGAGTTACTGGTGTGTCAGGAGCTGTGGGACATGACTGCTGCTAATGTGGCCTGCAAGTCAAACGAACACCCACTGTGAGAGGAGATAAACTTAACATTTCATGATGCACATACTCAATACACATATCAACGTAAAGAAAGTACACAGGCACTCACACCATGACCGTTGACTGGCTGGCAGGTGTACACTTGTAAAGCACAGGTACACACAGTTTGCACAACAGCCACATAGCATAACACCGACTGTAACACACGGTCTCCTCCTTCATGATAAAATTTAAGTATTAACAGAAATGAGCTTTCTGCCCAGGTCCGTAGCATCGACTGTATAACAGAGGTGGACTTACATCATTTATTGATTTGTGGAGGACCGCTCTGAAGTCTTAAGTTTGAAAATAAAATTTACAATCAGATTTCTATTTGAGAGATTTGTCTTTACCACTGACTGACACACCCCGCTAATGTCATTTTCAACATGTCGACATTTTTTCACAGAAATATGTCAAATGTCCCCTCCTTGAACCGCCACCTTACTGTGGTGGAGGGGTTTGTGTGCCCGAATGATCCTAGGAGCTATGTTGTCATGGGGGCATTACGCCCCTGGTAGGGTCTCCCATGGCAAACAGGTCCTAGGTGACGGGCCAGACTAAGAGCGGTTCACAAGCCCATCATGAACAGAAGAACATCAAGGACCGCAATTACGTCCGCCGGATTAGGCGTTACAGGGGCCCCACCCTGGAGCCAGGCCTGGGGTTGGGGCTCAGCAGGCGAGCGCCTGGTGGCCGGGTGCCTTTGCCCACGGGACCCGGCCGGGCTCAGCCCGAAATGGCGACGTGGGCCCGCCTTCCAGTAGGCTCACCACCCTGGGCAGGAAGGTCCATGAGGGGCCGGTGCAATGTGGTTTGGGTAGCAGTCGTGGCGGGGGGCCTCGACGACCACCCAATCCCTGGACCAAAACTCTGGCAATAGGGACATGGAATGTCACCTCGCTGGGGGGGAAGGAGCCTGAGCTCGATGCAGGGAGGTTGAGAGGTACCGGCTAGAGATAGTCGGGCTCACCTCCACGCATAGCTTGGGCTCTGGAACCCAGCTCCTTGAGAGGGGCTGGACCCTCCACTACTCTGGAGTTGCCCAGGGTGAGCGGCGGCGAGCTGGTGTGGGCTTGCTTATAGCTCCCCAGCTCAGCCGCCATGTGTTGGAGTTCACTCCGGTGAACGAGAGGGTCGCTTCCCTGCGCCTTCGGGTTGGGGATAGGTCTCTTGCTGTTGTTTGTGCCTACGGGCCGTGAACAGCAGTACAGAGTACCCGGCCTTCTTGGAGTCCCTGGGAGGGGTACTTGATAGTGCTCCGACTGGGGACTCCATTGTTCTACTGGGGACTTCAACGCTCACGTGGGCAACAACAGTGATACCTGGAGGGGCGTGATCGGGAGGAACGGCCTCCCCGATCTGAACCCGAAGCGGTGTTCTGTTATTGGACTTCTGTGCTAGTCACAGTTTGTCCATAACGAACACCATGTTCGAATTGAGCATAAGGGTGTCCATCAGTGCACGTGGCACCAGGACACCCTAGGTCGGAGGTCGATGATCGACTTTGTTGTCGTTTCATCTGATCTCCGGCCGTATGTCTTGGACACTCGGGTAAAGAGAGGGGCTGAGTTGTCAACCGATCACCACCTGGTGGTGAGTTGGATCCGCTGGCAGAGGAGGAAGTTGGACAGACCTGGCAGACCCAAACGTATTGTGAGGGTCTGTTGGGAACGTCTGGCCGAGCCCCTCTGTCAGGGAGGTCTTCAACTCCCACCTCCGGAAGAGCTTCTCACAGATTCCGAGGGAGGCTGGGGACATTGAGTCCGAGTGGACCATGTTCTCTGCCTCCATTGTCGATGTCGCATGTGGCAGTTCGAAGTTGTGGACGCTTAAAGGTCTCTGGTGCCTGTCGTGGCGGCAACCCCCGAACCCGGTGGTGGACACCGGAAGTAAGGGATGCCGTCAGGCTGAAGAAGGAGTCCTATCGGACCATGTTGGCCTGTGGGACTCCTGACGCAGTTGACAGGTACTACGGCAGGCCAAGCAAGCTGCAGCCCGGACGGTCCTGGAGGCAAAAACTCGGGTCTGGGAGGAGTTCGGTGAGGCCATGGAGGAGGACTATCGGTCATCGGCCTCAAGATTCTGAGATTAACTGGCAAACCGTCCGGCGCCTCAGAAGGGGGAAGCAGTACTCTGCCAACACTGTTTACAGTGCAGGTGGGGAGCTGTTGACCTCGACTGGGGACATTGTCGGACGGTGGAAGAAATACTTCGAGGATCTCCTCAATCCCACCGACTTGCCTTCCAATGAGGAAGCGGAGGCTGGGGTCTCTGAGGTGGACTCGTCCATCACCCAAGCCGAAGTCACTGAGGTAGTTCGTAAGCTCCTTGCAGTGGCAAGGCGCCGGGGGTGGATGAGATCCGCCCTGAGTACCTCAAAGTCTCTGGATGTTGTGGGGCTGTCTTGGCTGACACGCCTTTGCAACATTGCATGGAGGTTGGGGACAGTGCCTCTGGAGTGGCAAACTGGGGTGGTGGTCCCTCTTTTTAAAAAGGGGGACCGGAGAGTGTGTTCCAACCTACTGGAGGGATCACACTTCTCAGCCTCAGCCTCCCGGGAAGGTCTACGCCAGGGTACTGGAGAGGAGAATTCGGCCGATAGTCGACCCTCGGATTCAGGAGGAACAATGCGGTTTTCGTCCCTGGTCGTGGAACACTGGACCAGCTCTATACCCTCCACAGGGTGCTTGAGGGTTTATGGGAGTTTGCCCAACCAGTCCACATGTGCTTTGTGGATCTGGAGAAGGCATTCGACCGTGTCCCTCGTGGTATTCTGTGGGGGGTGCTCCGCGAGTATGGGGTCCGGGAGCCTTTGCTAAGGGCTGTTCGGTCTCTGTACGACCGGAGCAGGAGCTTGGTTCACGCATTGCCGGCAGTAAGTCAGACCTGTTCCCAGTGCATGTTGGACTCCGGCAGGGTTGCCCTTTGTCACCGGTCCTGTGTTCATAATCTTTATGGACAGGATTTCTAGGCGTAGCCAGGGGCCAGGGGAGGGAGTCCGGTTTGGGAACCACAGGATTTCATCTCTGCTTTTTGCGGATGATGTTGTCCTGATGGCTTCATCAGGCCAGGACCTTCAGCATGTACTGGAGCGGTTTGCAGCCGAGTGTGAAGCGGCTGGGATGAGAATCAGCACCTCCAAATCCTGAGGCCATGGTTCTCGACCGGAAAAGGGTGGCGTGCCCTCTCCAGGTGGGTGGAGAGGTCCTGCCTCAAGTGGAGGAGTTCAAGTATCTCGGGGTCTTGTTCACGAGTGAGGGAAAGATGGAGCGTGAGATTGACAGGCGGATTGGTGCAGCGTCCGCAGTTATGCGGTCGGTGTACCGGACCGTCGTGGTGAAGAAGGAGCTGAGTCGAAAGGCGAAGCTCTCGATTTACCGGTCAATCTACGTGCTCCCACCCTCACCTATGGTCATGAACTTTGGGTAATGACCGAAAGGACAAGATCGCGGATGACACAAGCGGCCGAAATGAGTTTCCTCCGCAGGGTGGCTGGGCGCTCCCTTAGAGATAGGGTGAGAAGCTCGGTCACTCGGGAGGAGCTCGGAGTAGAGCCGCTGCTCCCTTCGCATCGAGAGGAGTCAGCTGAGGTGGCTTGGGCATCTGTTTCGGATGCCCCCTGGACGCCTCCCTAGGGAGGTGTTCCAGGCATGTCCCACCGGGAGGAGGCCTGGGGAAGACCCAGACCAGGACACGCTGGAGAAACTATGTCTCTCGGCTGGCCTGGGAACGCCTCGGGGTCCCCCCGGAAGAGCTGGAGGAAGTGTCTGGGGTGAGGGAAGTCTGGGCATCTCTGCTCAGACTGCTGCCTCCGCGACCCGGTCCCGGACCAAGCGGATGAAGAAGATGAAGAGATGAAGTTCCAACAATGCCTGAAAGTTTAACAGACCTCTTAGTACAGCAGTGACAAATATCTACATTTAGTCTTATAGTCAGGTTGTTACTCAGCCTCTCCTGCAGCCTGCCTCTCGTCCTCCGTCTATGACGACCTGATAAAATAACAGTAAGACAACATGAGCCTATTAAAGCCTCATTTTAAACACATTTAAACACATTTTAAATATTTTCCTTCCCTCTATAACTAATTCTACACTTTCTTTTAACATTACAGGTGAAAAGTGTTAAACTAATCTGATAAATCTCATTCAGTGTAAAATCAAACCTAATAACTGATCCCAGTCTGAGCTCATTAACAGATTCAAACATCCTCATTAACTGAAGGATTTCTACATCAGTCTCACTTTAACTTTATTGTGTCTGAGGGGACGTTTGTCCTCCAGCAGGTGAAACAGAAAACACACAGAGACAGACTGAGGGACAAAAACCATCAAATCCATGAAAACATCAGGATTCACACGTTACCATGGTAACCGACTCTGAGTTTATCTCAGGGTTTTTATCAAACACTTCCTGGAACAGACGGCTGATGTGTTGTTGTGTGAATCTGAACCTGAGTGTCTTTTCTCTTTAGTCCTGACCTCACTGCTGAGCTGCACAAACCAAGGTGAGTGAACGTCTGTCAGAGAGTCATTTACTGACTGATTATTACAGCAAATAGAATAAAACACTGAACGCAGTGTGGGGGATAAAGTGTGTGAACACTGGACAGAGTATAACAAATGAAGAAATACAGAAACCAGGACTGAGAGCAGAACAGGAAAACCTCATTTTAACCCTAACCCTTCTTCAGAAGGACGAGTAAGAGGCCAGTCTTACCATCAGGGTCAAAGACTTCCTCAGGCTGCCCTTCAATTATGATTCAGATTTCTTCTCTGAAACTGTCCTGAATCACACAGGAGATCAGTGAACACAGACAGTGAGAAAGTAGAAATATGAGGAACATGGAGAGAAAATATTCTTTAAAACTTCAGATCCTCCTCGTTTTTCTTCCTCCAGCTGGTCTGACTGTGAGTCCCAGCAGCTCTCAGCTGTTTAAAGGAGAGTTTGTCTCTCTGAGCTGTGAGGACGACAGCTCTGATGGATGGACGCTGAGGAGGAACACAACCACAGAAACCAGGACTCAGTGTGGAGCTGGATGGGGAACATCAGCTGGTTCTTCCTGTAACATCAGCTACATCGTCCCATGGTTCAGTGGAGTTTACTGGTGTGAGTCCAGAGATGGAACAACCAGTAACACCATCAACATCACTGTCACTGGTAAGATCAGACTGTGGAGTTAGTATTGATGAAGCTGTGTGTAAATGGAATGAAATGCTGTAGTTTGTCTCTGTGTTGAGGTGGATCAGTGATCCTGCAGAGTCCTGTCCTCCCTGTGATGGAGGGAGGTGATGTCACTCTGCACTGTAAAACAAAGACCCCTCCCTCCAACCTCCCAGCTGCTTTCTATAAAGATGGCTCCCTCATTCAGGCCTGAGTCTGCAGGTCACATGACCATCCGCCATGTTTCCAAGTCTGATGAAGGCCTCTACAAGTGTAACATCAGCAGTCATGGAGAGTCTCCACCCAGCTGGATCTCTGTCTCAGGTCAGGAGGTCAGAGGTCATTCAGCAGGTTTATGAAGCCTAAAATTAGAAAATACTTTCAAATATTATTTAAAGTCAGCTGCTCGAAATATAAATTTAAACATATCTATTTATTTATTGTTGGAAAAGAAAACACATAATAAACAATAAGTTCAAATTCTGAATTCATCTGTTATACGGAAAAGAGGGAAATGAGAAACTTCAATGTGTTATCTATTTATTTTTAAAAGGTTATAATAATAATTTTTGTTCATTTTAGGGAAACCTTCCACCACGAGTTCTCCTCCTGTTTCCTCTCCTCCTGGTTTGTGGTCTGTTCTGTCTCTCTGTGTTGTTCTGGTTCTTCTGGTTGTTCTGGTGGTTCTGGTTCTGCTGGTGAGACGATGCATCCAGAGGAAACCTAAAGGTTCGACACAGACTCACATTTTATTTAAAACCATGTGCCACAGTTCACATGTAAAGTCACGTTTTACTGTTGATATTTACATTTATATTAACAGTTCAAATAATAAAGTTTCTGTCTCTGAGTCAAATGTACATTAAGAGTCTCATAAATGACATTACTGTTGTTGAAGCAGCATTTTTCTAAAATCTTTTGATCATCTCATGACCTTCCTCAGCATTAGTTTATAACTGTGGACTTTTCCTGAGCACTTTAAGGATTGTTCTTTCACACTGAGATTAAACTTAATTTGATTTTTTATTTTATTTTAGTTCATTTCAGCTGCTGAAGAAGAAGTTGGCCATGATGACGGCACAGATGACATCACATACAGTGACGTCAAAATATCACGTGATCTGCAACAGCCAATCAAACGCAGCAGAGGTAATGACCGATGAAGTTTTATTCTTTTTTTAGGGGTGTGTCTGTTCTTGTTTCTTATATCTTTGTGAGGACCAACATGAGTCTTAGACCTTGAGAGGACATTTTGAAAAGTGAAGTCAGGACATTTTTATAGAATGAAGGACATGTTAGAAAGTATGTTGATCAAATAATTAATAATTAATCAATAAATGAAATGTAAAATAAACGTTTTTAGTCCATAAAGTTTCAGACTGTGGTGTGGTCTGTTTTTGTTGAGGATCACACATGTTGTACTTTGCATGTTTAAGACTGAGTCTGTTTTTACCCTGCGGTGAACCTGTTAACTGAAACCAACAGCTCTGTGGTCGTCAGGTTTCCTGTTTCTGATAAAAAAAACACTCATTGTTAATAAAGGAAATAATACGAATATATAAATGTGCAGATTAACATATCTCAGTATATTGTGCACACATACAATATATTTAAAAATGTGGGAACTCTTGTTCTGTTTAATGTTTTACACAATTCATTCATTTAATTTAAGTAGTAAAATGTTCTTTTTCTTTCCCATGGTTTGTCACATGTTGTTCATATTCAGATTCATTTATCATGAGTATTTTAGTATTTACATCAGAATATTAATCATAATTATTGACCCATGACCCTTAAATAAAGTCAGTCATTTTGTAGTTTGTGCAACACGCTGCCATGTTGTTTATCCTGTGATGAGCACGTCAGTTATTCTAATACAATAAGAAAAGAAGTATTATTATCGATTATTGAGTATAGATAATTTTAATACTGAATAAAGTATAATGTATAATGGTTACTACAGTAGACACAGGAGTAAATGTACTGTACATTACTGGTATCTGGACCACTGTTTTATTATCGGCATTTATTGGTTTCATTGTTCAATAAAAAAAATCATACTGAAGATGTAAATCTTTAAGGTGTCTCACAAATATATATTTTTTTATTTTATTTTATTTTTATCTTTACGAAGGCGGTGTGTTTCCTACCCTGCGGTGAATCTATAAACAGAAGCTCAGAGCTCTGTGGTCGCACAGTTTCCTGTTTTTGATAAAGACTGAATGTGGCTGTGAACACGTTTCACTGCAGGACTGTTCATAAAACAAAAAGAAGCCACATCATAAAGTATTTTTACTTTACTTTTATTACTTTTATGTCTTTGCCATGTAAAGTGTTGTTTTGTGCAGGTTTCTCATTGCTTGGTTGTTTTGGTGTTTACCCTCCTTTGTGTCTCCCACTGAAGATACAGCACTTGATGACATTAAGTCTTTTGCAAAGTGAACCCTTCTGCACCTCAGTACCTGCACCCAGAGGGCAGCACGCTGAAGGAGCTTGTATGCTGGTGTGTTTAGTTGTATTTGCAATGTGTGTGATGGCCTCATGAGAGGTCGGCTGTGGGGAGACCTCCAATCTTGGCAGCAGTGTTGGTGATGTGTGAGACTTTGAGCCGACAGCAGGAGGAAGACGGGCGACATGGAGTCCTTTGAGTTTACAGACAGAGGAAAAGTCTTTGATGGCTCCGTGTTTGAAGGTCCTTTGTACGCTGGTTGAAACTGAACTGAGTTTATTATCCAGTCTGAGTCCAACACACATGAAGCTGTCGACCACCAGACACACAGTACTGAGGTCACTGAGTAGATATGTTGAGTGTTTGTTCACATCTGAACATGAGATTTGTTGATCAGAAGAAAAAAATAGATTATCACAGGCCTTTTTCACTCTGCATATCAAACTACAGCAGCAGGTTCTTCTTTTTGATTCCACTGAACTGCAGCCTCACACTCATGAGGTTTCTCTCTATAGTGTGGTCTGCACTATCAGATGGTCATGTGTTTGTCTGTTTTCTGAAATGTGTGAACGTCTTTCAACAGAAGCGAGCAGCTTTGAGATCGTCCACGTTCCTGTTTCACATGAATACCCTGCAGTTATATTTGGCCTGTTATCATTCACTGTAGTGGTGTTAAGAAGAAAAAATCCTGCTGCTATTTATGAAGTCCTCGTTAGCCTCATTATCATTCAGCATGAAAAATAATCAAATAGTTTCTACAGCAGTGGTTTTAACACTCCTCTTCATATTTGTGTTGCACTAACACAAGCAGTAAATGTACTAACAGAACTGGTATCAGTTGTTGTACCTGCAGTAATGTCATTTCTATATATTTCATTTTCCAGAGAGTGATCCAGCTGTAGTCTACTCAGCCATGATTCCCCTGCTTCCAGTCTTTATGCTAAGCTAAGCACATCCTGATTCCTGCTCCCTACTTAACACACAAACATAAGATCAATTGGTTATTTCTATTTCATTCATTGAATAAGCATCTCCACCAAAACGTTAAACCCTTCCTTCAAAGACAATGAAAGGAATGAGAGACTAGAAAGAGGACGTCCAAACCAGTTTTATTTTAGCCTTAAAAAGGGGGCAACCAAAGGAGTTTCCTCTTGTTGTGATGTGACACCTGAGGATTCACCAGAAGATTTGTTCATGATTTATTTTATTAGATGACCCCAAAAATGTCACGTCTAACAGATTACAAACATAAGTTACTGTCTTTGTTGGCTCTTCAGTGTCACATGGAGGTTGGGACAGTCCTGGTGGTGATTTCCACTTTAAAAAGTTGGGCTGGGTTTTGGTCCATCGGGGTATCACACTGCTCAGCCTCTCTGGGAAAGATGATATCAGGATGTTAGAAAGGCGAATCTAACTAACTGGACTGTGTTGACCAGAGGTTTACCTTTGCAAGGATACCAGTGTTTTCATAGGAGTCTGCTAGTCCAGTCTACATGTGTCTCGTGGAGGGTTGTGACGGGTACTTCAGGAGGAGGACGTACTGTTGTAAGAGTCATTTGGTCCTTAGATAACCATACTGAAAGCTGAATCCATGTTCTCGGTTGAAGGCCCAGACAAAGTATGGAGGGTATCTGGTACTTAAACTTCAGGATAATAACTCTACTCATAAGCCTGCTCATAATAACTTTCTACAATAATCTGAGTGTGGAGTATCTTCGTTCTACATTCATTCATTTAATAAGCAGCATTTATATTTATATATTTATATTCATCTTTATCATATTTATTGTATATACTCTCTTCTGTACACATTTTATATTTCTATTCTTACTGTACATATTGTGTTTTTATTGTATTTTTGTATATTTCTATTGTGTTCTCTGTATCAGAGCAACTCAACACCAAATTTCGCCCCTGAGATAAATAAAATGTTCTGATTTTTATTCTGATTCTGAACGTACAGTACGTACTTCATACAACAAATCATATTTTTTTAATGTAAAGTAGATTTTTGCAGATTATTGAGGGACAAAGTTTTGTCCTAAGTCCTTTTTTCTAAACATGGAAAATCATAGCTGGGCTCATCTGTCTGTTAGACTGATGGCAGTCTGTCCTTCAGGCAGAGGAAACATTTACATTAATGCTCCTCATGATCAGTGAGATAAAAAAGTTAGAATAAAGAGAAAGAAGAATTTTCTTTTTTTTCATTGAGCAACACTCTCCTCAGTGTGAAACTACTGATGCTTCTTTTTCATCATTTAATGTTATTAGAGTAAATTCAGCCTCCTGCTTTAAAGTTACTGAACACATTTATGACAGAGTTTGACTGTATTTAGAATTATTTATCCTCATATTTCGCATAAATGAACACAAACATGGAGTTTGACAGTTTTTTGTGTCAGATTCATACTGTGGTTGTACATGGATTTTTAACCTCCCCTGCTCCAATAGGGGAAAATATTTTTAAAGGTGGATGTGATGTGAGAAGTTAAATGTGTTTCCTGGTTTATCAAACCTGAAATGATTCAGACTTTGGTTCATCCCGTCTCACACATCCTGTTGCTGCTCTCAGTGCATGAAGACAATAAGAGGTGCAGAGGTCGAACATGCACTACACACCATGACAGCCTTTTTTCTGACTGTCTCATGTTGTTTGAACTGTTTGTTTGTTTCAGCGCGTCCAGCAGAGCCAGAGGTCGTCTATTCTTCACTGAGGTAGACCATCACAGCATCCAGATTAAATAAATAGTTAAAACACTTTTTAAGCTTTTCCTCCTGAAAGTGTTTTGGATCAGTTCACTTCATCAAATTCAGTGTTTTGTTATATTTTCATTCATACATTTCTACTGAGCACAATCCAATGATAACTGTATGCATTGTGTGTTAAATTGTTTAATGATTAATATAATTATAAACTTTGGTGTTATTTATATTTTGTTGGTGTTTTTGGATTCTTGTTGCTGCAGCAGTGAAACAGTTTCTCTGCAGGATCAATAAAGTTTGGTCTCGTTTTTCTCGTGTGGTTCTGTGGGTTTCATAGAGCTGTTGGATGGAAACTTGAACTTGTTCTGGTTTGGCTGTGGCTAACCGATACACACCTCTCTTCAGTGCAGATAGCAAAGAACAAACAAGCTAAACCGCAACCACAGACTTTAAAGAGCACGAACGTCACTGAGCTGGAAACAGCTTCAGTACAAAGTGTCTGTTTGAAGAGGTTTGATTCTTCAGTCTGTAAAGTTTCTTCAACAGATCACATAAATCAGCAGGTTCTGCTTTTCATGTGACACTTAGAAACACAGCAACATTATCAGGTGATCAGCTGGGTTTATTCAGATTTGTGCACTGAGACAGTTTTCAGCAGGAAGGATTTATCTGGACCTCAAAGTTAGCTAGAAAACAAGCTGAACCAAAAACAGACTGAACAACCTGTGATTGAGGACTCATTCTAGTTGACAATGTATTAGCTTGTAGCTTGTCTGCTGACCTAAAGTCTGTTCAGATTATTTCACCAACAACACTTTTCAAAGCAGACAAGTTATCAGTACAGCACCACCGATAACACACTTCCATTGAAACATCCCTGTTGTGTATAAATGAGACGTCCTTTCCTCTGACCCTTCATCTAAAGAGATGTGAGTTTCTAATGACGCAGCCGGTCAGCCATCAGTCTGCTTTAACAGCTCTGAAGTGTCATAAACTGTAAACCAGTTGTGTATCTTTGAATTTTAGTGTTAACCACAAAAACTGCATGAAATCATGAAAAAGTGAGTTTGAAGAATCATTTGTGTCTGAAGGCTGCAGGAATAAATCTTCAGATGTATAATGTCTGTTTTTTGTTTCCAGACGTGTCTCCTGCTTCTCCTCAGGAAGGGGAGATGTGATATTCTGACTCACTGAGGGCACTCAACATCTTTATTTAAACACTAACCACGTCCTTTGCTCTTTAATATGTCTGTTATTTTGCAGAATTCAGCATCACTTTCCTGCAGACCTTTTCTCCTCTAAGTGTTTACTTTGCCCCTTAATTTACTCTCACATTGTTTCCATTTGAAGAGTCAGTTCTTCCTTTGAGACTCCACCAACAAACACTGGGTCACCTTAACGTTTGACCTTTGAACAACAACAGTACATGAAACATGGCAGGCATGAATGGACAGAGACACACGGACACATATACTCACATTTAACAGCATTTAAACACTCAAACTATAAAGTAGAAGATGATACACTGATAGAAAATGAGAATCAGACTAATGAAACAGGACACCAACAATCACAGGAAGTCAGCGTAAAGGTCTGAGACCTGATGTGGTCTCTGCTGGTCTCAGTGAGGACTCTGAACCAGCTGTCTGATCTGAGAACTGTAAAGATGCTGTCGCAGCAGTCGAGCCTCCTGAAGATGAACTCGATCTAAATCCTGCTGAGACACAAGTCCTTTATGAGTCCACCACTTTTCTTCCAAGTTTAGATTCCCAGCAGGGAGAAATCCAGAATCACAGCACAGGACTCGACCGGTTTGGAGTCAGCGAGTGTGGGGAAAGCTGTAGCATCATTCAGAGTCAGCGGATCATTTAAATGTGGTGGAGCTGAGTCCTGATGGACTCAGTCAGCCTCTGCAGACTGTGGTGGACTTCAGAGGACGACAGTCTGCTGTAGCTGCTGACGACAGGCTGTGCACTTCATGGCTCTGATGAGCAGGGAGCTGCACTCAGTCTCTGTTTGGGGGCGTTCATGGTTTGGACAGCAGAGGCTCGGACTTCTTTTCCTCTTTGTGGATCAGCAGCAGGACACAAACATTCAGGAGAGAAGAGATCTGAAACTTTACAGATCAGCTGGTGTTCTGACTCAGCAGGACGAGTCTGAATGATTCTGAACGTCCTCCATGAAATCTAATAATCCTACGAACAGAAACAACAGTCAGACCAGCAGCTGTCAGACCAGCAGCAGACCAGCAGCTGTCAGACCAGCAGCTGTCAGACCAGCTACCACAGTAACAACTTCACCTTTGTCTCCTCTCTCCTTGTCTCCTCCCTCCTTGTCTCCAGGTGTGAGGTATCAGCTGAAGAACAGAATCCATTTCCTCTTCAGTCTCCTGTCAGATGTTATCACATGATCAGAGCAGCAGTTTTCTCACCAACAACATCTTTAGGAAACACAAACATCTGATCTGTGATGTTTCACTCTCAGCTCAACAACCAGGAAGCAGCTTCACCTGCACAGACCAATAGACTCAACTGTTCCTTTTGTATATATTGCTGAGCGTTGTTGGAGGGAGCCTGAGAGCGAAGTAGTGCCCAGTGTAGACTACAGCTGGATCACTCTCTGGAAAATGAAATATATAGAAATGACATTACTGCAGGTACAACAACTGATACCAGTTCTGTTAGTACATTTACTGCTTGTGTTAGTGCAACACAAATATGAAGAGGAGTGTTAAAACCACTGCTGTAGAAACTATTTGATCATTTTTCATGCAGAATGATAATGAGGCTAACGAGGACTTCATAAATAGCAGCAGGTTTCTTTCTTCTTAACACCACTACAGTGAATGATAACAGACCAAATATAACTGAAGGGTATTCATGTGAAACAGGAGCTTGGACGATCTCAAAGCTGCTTGCTTCTGTTGAACGAAGTCCATTTCAAACATGACATTCATACACGGAGCCATCAAAGACTTTTCCTCCGTCCGTAAACTCAAAGGACTCCATGTCGTCCATCTCCTCCTGCTGTCGGCTCAAAGTCTCACACATCACCAACACTGCTGCCAAGATTGGAGGTCTCCCCACAGCCGACCTCTCATGAGGCCATCACACACATTGCAAATACAACTAAATACACCAGCATACAGCTCCTTCAGAGGAATGAACTGATGCTTCAAGGACTTGACAGAAGGTTTTCCAAACTTGAGACACGAACTCGGGAAGTCAAACTTGGAAAAACAGTCTACAATGGTGAGGACAACAATGTTACCTTGAGATAGTTTGAGGCAAAGTCCAGGAATGAGCAAAGAGTGAAGAAGACCAGCAGGAGGACAACGGGAAGCCTTGGTACAGATGAACATCCTGCAAGGTGACATTCAGGTGTTTGCTGCCACAGAGAACCAGCAGAAACGCTGTCTCAGGACTGACAACATGTGACTGACAGGAAAGATGGCTGCAGGTACCACACAGGTTTAAGGAAGGATGGTGTTTTTGTTGGAGGACGTTTCTTCTGGAGAGAACAGACGAGTAGAGATCATCGGGTCTCTGGATCTGGATCTGGGAGTCTGGACAGTCTGTGAGGGTGAAAGAGAAGCACCCAAAGAACAACGCCCATGGCGATCCTGGTCAGAGTCGAGGTGTCTGAATGAAGGCCCGGTTTGCTCAGCTCCTTCCAGACAGCACCTCCCTTCCTCCAGAGCCACTTTAACTGTAGTTCCTCTTCACTGGAGACAGAAAAGGAGAAAAGGGCAGGGGGTGGAGTTTCAAGTCTGTGAATCATCGCTGGGAGAGGACGGATCGATCCCGGAGTTCGAAACACCCTCCGCCATGATGAATTTCAGAGAGGGGTCAGTGAACGCATCATATTCACATCACTATTTACAGTCTGTGTCAGTCGTTTCTTTACTTTTCATCTCTTCTTCATTTTCTGTCTCTTTGCTTCATGTTGTGTTTCAGTGCCTGGTTTTAAAACCTCATTAATGTTTTGTGCTCACAGTGAGTGGAGAGGAAACCACAGCACAGCCAGCCACAGTCACAGAGGAAGGAGGAGGCTCTGACTTGATGTGAGCATGAACTGATCAAAGTGTGGCTGTAATATAACGAGTGTGAGGATGGAGGGAACATCTCTGCTGTGGCTGCTCTGTAAGTACAGTCGGGCTGTGGTGGACAATGTCATATATCATTTTAACATTTCTTTTTTACATCACTTCAGCTGGAAGAACGTCTCCAGAACACCAAACATCACATTCATTTAGTGGGAATGTGACTTTGAGACGATGTGAGAATATTTTGGCAGCATTTCTAAATTTCAGAGCTGTTCTTTCACAGCTGTGAGGCCGCTGTTGTCTGTTAAAGGAAGAGATTTGACTGATCGAGTTCACTGATTAGTCCTCCTGTGAAAACAGTTGTTAAACCTCGTCTGTGCCAACAGAGGAGAAAACAATATATCACATATAAAGTGTTAGTAAAGTAAAGATAAAGTGCCTGTCTCCATCCAAACCAACATGAGTCCGTCTTCACTTCACTGCTGTCGTCTCTCTTTAGTTGTGACCTCGCTGCTGAGCTGCACAAAAAACCAAGGTGAGTGAACTGGACTGTGAATGTGTCTCTGCTTCCTCTGAGCCATGAACCCTCTGAAACTCATCATTATCAGTCTGTCCAACACCTTCATATTCTGAGGTGTGTGGAGCAGCTTCTTACAAACAGCAGCAGGACGTCAGGCTGCTTTTGGAAACGTTTCCTGTGAGCTGCCTTACAGACTTTACAGACTCATTTAGTCTGGATTGTTCTCAGGGCTCAATCAGCTTTATTTATGAACATCAAAATCAAAATGTGAAATAGGTGTTGTGTGCCCAGGATAGACTAAAATAACTACATTAAAATGATTGTATGGGAAATGAATGACAGAATGACAATATTATAGATTTCAAACATGTGTGTCCAAATCCATAATCCTCATGTGGACTCTATGGACCTTATCAGACTTTGCTCAGAGGATTCAGTGATAATGATTCAAAGTCACTGTGCAATCATGATGATAATATAAAGCACGTCTATATGGCGTCATTTAGCTGTCATAATCACATGAGAGCGCAAATACAAATTAAACGAGCAAAGGATCAGGAATTGAGGGCGTAAAAACAAAAAACTGAGAGGTGAAAAATAATCTTGTGGCGAATAAAGTTTTTGTCTCGAGCGTATAAACTGTAACAGAGCGCAGATGTGGAAGCTGCAGCTGCTCGCTCTCACTTCAAACTTTTCCTCGCTCTCGATATTTTTCCACAACCGGAAATACGTCATGGGTGTAAGGCTCGACAAGACAAACTTAACAGATTAATATTTCTTCTGCTTTTTTCTGCATAAATCTCTTAAACAACTTCAGCCAAACATTCAATCATTTTGAGGATTTTAACCTCCTTAAATGCCAGTTTGATTACATGATGTCACTGTTGCTATTTATGAAAAAAAAAAGTGGTATTTTCCATATAACTAATTTGGGGGGCCGGGGGATTTTCTTTTAAATCAGTCTTGGATATTGATGCATCATTAGTTTTTGTGTAGCATCAGATTTAAAATGTACTACCCTCTTAAGTCATTAAGGACAAAAATGTCCACTTCCAAAAACTGCTAGAAAAATAGTACAGATTGAATATTTTTTCTGCTTTTTTGAGTCAAGTCTTTTGATCAACTTCAGTCCTGATCAAACTATCAAATATGTAATAATTATCATTATAATCATTATAATAATTATTATATATTATAAAATATGAATCTGAATCTATTAAGTTTTTATAGCAGTTTTCTAGAAGTGGACATTTTTGTCCTTAATGACTTAATCCTCAAAATGATTGAATGTTTGGCTGAAGTTGTTTAAGAGATTTATGCAGAAAAAAGCAGAAGAAATATTAATCTGTTGTTAAGTTTGTCTTGTCGAGCCTTACACCCATGACGTATTTCCGGTTGTGAAAAAATGGAGATGAGGAAAAGTTTCAAACGAGGAGAAAGTTTGAAGTGAGAGCGAGCAGCTGCAGCTTCCACATCTGCGCTCTGTCACGATTTATACGCTCGAGACAGAAACTTTATTCGCCACAAGATTATTTTTCACCTCTCAGTTTTATGTTTTTACGCCCTCAAGTTCCTGATCCTGTGCTCGTTTAATTTGTATTTGCGCTCTCATGATTATGACAGCTAAATGACGCCATACGTCTAACTACCAATAAGGGACAGAGTGCAGGAGCTCCTTAAGTCCACCAGAGGGAGCTGTCAACAAGGAACCACCTGAGCTGGGAGTCCAGTTCAGATGGTTGTAAAAAAGAAATTCAGGTAAATTAAAAATGTTTGTTTCCATGTCGTCCCCTCCAGCTGGTCTGACTGTGAGTCCCAGCAGCTCTCAGCTGTTTAAAGGAGAGTTTGTCTCTCTGAGCTGTGAGGACGACAGCTCTGATGGATGGACGCTGAGGAGGAACACAACCACAGAAACCAGGACTCAGTGTGATGACTGGGGAACATCAGCTGGTTCTTCCTGTAACATCAGATTACATCCACACATTGGAAAGTGGAGTTTACTGGTGTGAGTCCAGAGATGGAACAACCAGTAACACCATCAACATCACTGTCACTGGTAAGATCAGACTGTGGAGTTAGTATTGATGAAGCTGTGTGTAAATGGATGAAATGCTGTAGTTTGTCTCTGTGTTGAGGTGGATCAGTGATCCTGCAGAGTCCTGTCCTCCCTGTGATGGAGGGAGATGATGTCACTCTGCACTGTAAAACAAAGACCCCTCCCTCCAACCTCCCAGCTGCTTTCTATAAAGATGGCTCCCTCATTCAGGCCTGAGTCTGCAGGTCACATGACCATCCGCCATGTTTCCAAGTCTGATGAAGGCCTCTACAAGTGTAACATCAGCAGTCATGGAGAGTCTCCACCCAGCTGGATCTCTGTCTCAGGTCAGGAGCTCAGAGGTCATTTAGCAGGTTTATGAAGCCTAAAATTAGAAAATACTTTCAAATATTATTTAAAGTCAGCTGCTCGAAATATACATTTAAACATATCTATTTATTTATTGTTGGAAAAGAAAACACATAATAAACAATAAGTTCAAATTCTGAATTCATCTGTTATACGGAAAAGAGGGAAATGAGAAACTTCAATGTGTTATCTATTTATTTTTAAAAGGTTATAATAATAATTTTTGTTCATTTTAGGGAAACCTTCCACCACGAGTTCTCCTCCTGTTTCCTCTCCTCCTGGTTTGTGGTCTGTTCTGTCTCTCTGTGTTGTTCTGGTTCTTCTGGTTGTTCTGGTGGTTCTGGTTCTGCACTATAATTCTGTTATTGCAACAAACAACTTTCATACCACAGTAGGACTGATGTTTACTGATGTTTCATCATTGCACTGATGTTTACTGATGTTTACTGATGTTTACTGAGGTCCTAGCAATGCACTTTATGGTCTTTTTTCATTCCACTCATTTACTTATACAGTTAATTCATATCTTCTACATATCCATATTCACCTGTACAATAACTCCTCATCACTGCACATCTAACTGGGTGAGGCTGTGTATGTAAATACTGTTTCTTTCTTTTTCTGTTATTATTATTATTTACTATTTATTGTACATACTGTTTTTTTTGTGTCTTTGTGTTTATTTTGTTATTCTGTCTATTATTTAATGTCTCTTTTACTTTGTGTTTGAGCTGCTGCTGTAACAGTGGAATTTCCCCACTGTGGGATCAATAAAGGATCTTATCTTACTTTCAAATATTATTTAAAGTCATCTGCTCGAAATATAAATTTAAATTTACTCATTTATTTTTTGTTGGAAATTGAAACCTGGAAAACAAATAATTTATTATTTATTGTATTTATTATTATTATTTAAGTTCAAATTCTGAATTCATGTTTTATTCAGATAAGACGAAAAAGAGAAACTTTAATGTGTTATCTATTTATTCTTAAACGCTTTTAATAATCATTTTTGTTCATTTTAGGCAAACCTTCCACCACAAGGTTCTCCTTCAACCACCTCTCCTCCTGCTTCCTCTCCTCAAGGAGAGTCATGGAGAGTCTCCACCCAGCTGGATCTCTGTCTCAGGTGAGGAGGTTCCCTTTGATTTCAGGACTTATTTCATCCAGAGATTCACGTGACTGACCAGGTGGGATTCTCTCCACAGGTAAACCTTCAACCACGGTCCTCGCCCACCTTTACAACCCCACCCACCTTACAGCCCCACCCCCTTCATCAAACCCAACTACCTATGCACATCCCAACACCTGTCTCCCCCTCCCTCCATCTTGTGTTCAGGCTGCTCCTCCACCTGGTGGTCTTCTGTCCGTACTGCATCTCCACTGTCCTCATGGCGTGCCTTTATATGTCGACGAAGGCACACAGGTAACACTCTGAATCACTGACCTTACAATTAATCAATCAATCAATCAATCAAACAATCAATCAAGTCAATCTCTCTGGTGTTAATGATTGACAGTTGTCTCTAACAGAAGTTGATAAATTATCTACATTTTCTCTCTGACCTGCTCTGACTGCAGGAAATGACCTGCCCTGTCTCCATGGTGACAACCCCGCCCACCCAGGCTGAGAGGGGATTGGATGATGACTATGATGACATCATCACTGCTGTCACCACAGAGCATCACTTCTGAACTGATCCAATGTGTTCAATGTGTTCTTGTTCTTAAATGAAGCTCAGATGTTTCCTTTAACCGTCATAGATCAACAACAGTCGAGGACCCAGACCTCTTCCCTGAGGAACTCCACATGTTCCAGTTTAACTTGTAGATGGATGATGTTGAACTCAGGATCTCAGACTTCAGCAACAGTCTCACTTTAAACTCTTCTAATCTTCTCATGTCAGCAGCTGTGTGACAGCAGTTATCCAGGATTAACTCTGTCAGGTTCAGTTAAGCCTGATAACTCAGAGAAAGACCAACTCAGTTGAGCTTGATTCAGATAAACAGACTGTACAAAGCAGTCGACGTGTTTTTGGTCCAAATGAAAGCTGATGGTTCAGATTCTGCTGTGAGTTGTGATGTTGTTCATGTTTGTTTGGTTCAGGATGATTTAGAACAGGGCTTCCTGACATGATATCTACTTTTACACTTTTTAATAAACCTCACACCATCAAACAAAACTCAGTCTGTGTGTCATGCTTGAGGAGGTTTGAAATGTTGTTCTAAACGACAACACTGCTAAAATCTTTGCTAAAGGCCTCTTTAACAAATGAGACACAAACACTTTGAGTTCAACATGACATCATCCTGTCCACTCTGTGAAAATGATTAATCTTCAGTTTCTGATCTGTTCAGGAGACATGATTTGTCTGCTGATACAAATCAGAAAACACAACAGTTTATAGTTCAGCTGCTCGATGCTCAGCGTCAGAGCTGTGCTGTCTTCAGAGCTCTGAAGTGATGTTTTGAGCTGCGACCAGTAGGTGGCAGTATGTGACAAGAACAAACATGCAGGGCCTGGACAGACTGAATATGAGACAGCAACACTACAGAGTTTGGTGTCAGAGCAGGACTGTCAGTGAAAACAGGAACATGAAATATTCAGTAATCTTTCTGTGACTGACTGGCTGGACTAGTTTTCTCCAAAAACGTCCTTCTATCGACAAACGTTTGAAGGAAGTGAAGCAGCTGTGATGACTCTTTCGTTGGTCTTGTTGTGTTTTCTGGTGTCCTGTGTTTCTTGTGTTTTTTCATGTCAGGTTATGTCTTCTCAAGTCAGGTTTTCATGTTTGTCATGTTTCTTATGTTTTGTCTTGCATGTTGTCAGGTTTCTGTCTACTGTTTCTTGTTTCATAGGTCTTGTGTTCAGTGTTTAATTGGTTTGAATGTCATGTCTGTTTTCTGCTTCTGTTATGTTTTGTCATGTTAAGTTTCCATGTCTGTCATGTTTCTGTTTCCTTGTTCTGGCGTGTCATGTTTTATTTTGAAATCAACTCTCCCTCATGTTTCAGGTCCCTTTACTTCCTGCCATTGTGTTCCCACCTGTCTGATTGTCTGCCCCGCCCTGATTGTGTTCAATTCACCTGTTTCCTATTACCTCATGTGTGTATATGTAGTCCTTGTCTTCCCTTGTCTTGTTGCCAGATCATTGATTCATGTCAAGCGTTTCATGTCCTGTGATTCATGTCAAGTGTTTTATGTCAAGCGTTTTCATGTTCAGCGATTCAGTGCCTCACGTTTCATGTTCCATGTCAGGTCAGGTGTTACTTCATGTTCATGTCAAGAGTATTTCGTCGTCTCACGTTCTGCGCCTCAGGTTTCACGTTTATGAAGATTTTGTCACTCATGAGTGAAGTGTTTTTATGCTCATGAGATTTTTGATTAGCCTTGCTTTTTGAGCTTACAGATCAAGCCTTGTTTTTGGATTCCTGATTTTGAAATACCCTTTTTGTTATTATTAAAACCCTGCAAACTTTTCCCGGAGTCTGTGTCTTGCATGTGGGTCCTCCTGCCTTGCCTGGTTCACTAGAGACGTAACAGCAGCTGTCTGGATTTTCTTCAGTGGCAGCATTTGTTTCCAGTCCAGGAGGTTTTATGTTGGTTCATCAAACTTCCTTTCAGATTAAATTTGGTCAGTTCAGAATGCTAACTGCTCTTTTCCTTCCTCGACACCACTGCTGTAAACACACACAGAAATAGTTTAATCCCCCCACTCACCCATTTCCATTTCCCTTTATCTGTATTTTACAGATTTATTTGTTGTTTGTGTGGTACCCAAAGTCTGGGACCCGTAACATGTTGATATTTTTCAATTTCAATTTATTTTTCAATTTTTCAATATTTTTCTTATCGAAGGTAGAAATTCCAGTGTCGTGACAACAGTATTCAGCCTCACTGACTTGTTTAACTGTGGATGAATGTTCTGTCAAACGTTACTTTCATATGTTGGGAGATGTCAGAGCATCAGTAAGTGATAAAAACACACCCAGTATTTAGAAAGCAGAGAATCATTTGTGTGTTTTAATCATTATTGACTCATGAGGCCAGTGAGGATCTGTTATGTGGCTGAATCCAGATCAGTGTTATTTTGGACAAATAAATATTTAAAGTGGTTGTAACTATGAAAAGTACGAAGGTCACAGACCATGTGTTGCGAGAATAAATAGCACAACGTACATAAGAAGAAGTCGAGCACAAGGCTCAGCTATACCTTCCCTGACATGGGAAAGATATATGCTTCACAGCTGAAACCTTAAGATGGTCATAGAAGCAGGGAGACTGAAATACTTTGTGTATGTACTGTAAGCACAAGGCAAAGGTATATAAGACAAGGATGTTCAGTCCAATAGATATGTTCGCCAGTCTTCGGGCTGGAGTGCATCATTGATGTCCACTGGTCTCCGGAACTATGAACATCATTTTGCTGTGAATAAACTTTGGCCGTGTTAAACTCTGCAACGATTGGCTCATCTCTTTATCTCAACGAAGCTCATCACAAGACGCAAGTCCCTACAATAACAGTGTAGTGTACTATTTGTATTAAGGGTGGTCTATAATACTAACTGTATTAAGCTGAATTGTAATAACCTCCCAACTTAATGTTAGTTTTAATAAATTTGTATTAAGACATGGATATAATGGCATCTCTAGCATTTTTTCACACTGCAAAGATTTGAAGTTTTAAAATAACACTTGATGGGGAGTAAGTTCTTGAGTAAATTACTTTTTACACTGGAAAGAGTCAATCAAAAATCCAACACTGTTGGGAGTGATTTAATAATCAACTCTAAGTGTTGAATACGTTTAACACTCACAAAGAGTAGATTAATTAGAGTCAATACAGATTAACTCTTAACTCTTAGTGTTAAAAAGAAATTACACTATAGGGTGTTATTTCTCTCATAGTGTAAAATTCGATTAACACAGTGTAGTGTAGTGTAAAATATTAACTCCTGCCAGTGTTGAATTAACTCTGAAATTTTAACACTACATTCAGTGTAATTTTTACACTCTGTAGATTAGGACCATATGTTCACTGAATCAGTGTTAAAATCAACTCTTTAAGTGTTAAATTAACAATGCAGATTTTACTGTGTATTTTTTGTGTTCTTAACATGGTAGAATGAAGTTGAATGAAGCTTTTAAATGAAGGATTTGACTCAGATGAGCTCGTGTGTCTCTGTGCAGTGAACCATCAGACGTTTTCAGTCTTTCTGTTAAACTCCCTCCTGTTTTTCATGTAATCCATGGTGAGGATTTGAATTACAAATATAACGTCACAACAAAAGTCAAATAATTTCGGCTGCTGAACTCTGATGTGATCAGGAGCTTCAAACAGTCTGATGAGTCTGATTTGAAATAAATGAAACACATGATATATTTTTATTTTCCTGCGTCGCTCCATGCGTGCTGTGAGCCAAAAGTTACTCAGACAGAAAGCAAAATGTTTCAGTGATCGCTGCGACATTATTCAGAAGAAACAAAAGTGAAACCCTGTTTGGACTCAGGGACTTTGGCTGGAAGTTTTCTTGTAGTTTGAGGCTCATTTTCAAAAGTCAGAGTATGAATCATAAAGCAGGAAGTGTTTTGTTAGAAGAAAAGAGGAAGAGCAGCCTCGTGTGCTCCAGCCTCCATCTTTACTGTGCACTTACTTTATTCTCTAATATCAGAGGTCATTTTTAATGTGAAATATTCATTTACAGCTCTCTTTACACTGTTTTATTCTTGTGAAATATTTACAGAAACACATTGTGTGTGTGTGTGTGTGTGTGTGTGTGTGTGTGTGTGTGTGTGTGTGTGTTATAGTTCTTTGTTCATCTTTGTTGTTTTCAGCTGTTCGTCTTTTCCTTCCTGTAAAGTCTTCTGTGTAAGAGTCACCTTTCCTCAGACGTGTTCACATAGTTGGCCAATAAACTGCCTGTGTGGAAATAATTCACTTTAATAAACTCTGACGCCTCCACTGAGTCTTTGATAATCTCCTTCAGATGAAAAAACTCCAGTCGTCTCTCTGTGGATCATTTGGACCCAACAGTTTGATTTCAAGCAGCTTTTAAAGAAAAGAGCTCTCAGATATTTAATCACTGACCCTGCAGGCTTTCTTATCTGAATGTCTGTTTTCTGTGTGTCTGTTTTCCTTTTGCATGTCTGTTCTGTGTGGTTGGTGTAAAGTGAAGCTCCTGTGCTGCCCCCTGCTGGCTGTCTGACTGAATCCAAAGTGAAGAGCTGCAGACAGACAGACAGACAGACAGACAGACAGACAGACAGACAGACAGACAGACAGACAGACAGACAGACAGACAGACAGACAGAGAACGGAGAACAGACAGACAGACGGTGCTGCAGCGTTTCTCCTCCAACAACGAGGGTTTGTGTTGGAAAAATCAAACATGTTAAAGAAATGGTGAGAAGCTTCTTTAAAAAGGTTTTATTTTAAAATGTGACTCCTTAGCACCAACATTTGAAACAGCTGAGTGTCTGTCTGTATCTGCACCATAAATAAAGAAGGAACACATAAAAACTTTACATGCACACATATGAAGCAGCAGCTGGACGTCAGCGGTCGGGCTGCTGTGAAGGTGTGAAGGTGAACCTCAGTGAAGAGTAGACCACCTCCGGCTCTGCTCGAAACTCTGAACAAACAATTCAAACAATAAAAGCTGCTGGTCAGTGAACACATCATGGAGACCTGTCGCCTGTACAGTGATAAATTCATATAAAGTCCTTTAAATGTCAGACAGGTTGACTGTTGGTATCACACAAACACATGAATCCATCTGCAGGTGGATCAGCTGTACCTCTCCTGGTGTTTGTTCTGATGAAGATTTCGTCCATAACTCACATCTTCTGTTCTTCTCACTGCTGAATAAACTGCAGCTGGATCCCTCTCTGGAAAAGGAAATAATATCAGAACAAGTAATGTGACCGTCCTCTCAGAGTGTCTACAGCTAATGCTACTGTGGTACATTATTATATTATTATATAGGGGTAATCTCACTATGTTTACTACTTTATAATAAGGGGGATAATGAAGACATCTTGGAGGACACATTTATTTTAAAATAATCCAGGTTAAAATAATAGTTGGCCAGATGAGGCCTGACTTGAAAAAAATAAAATAACCACTTTAAATATTCATTTGTCCAAAATAACACTGATCTGGATTCAGCCACATAACAGATCCTCACTGGCCTCATGAGTCAGTAATGATTAAAACACACAAATGATTCTCTGCTTTCTAAATACTGGGTGTGTTTTTATCACTTACTGATGCTCTGACATCTCCCAACATATGAAAGTAACGTTTGACAAACGGTCATCCACAGTTAAACAAGTCAGTGAGGCTGAAGTAGTGTTGTCACGACACTGGAATTTCTACCTTCGATATGATATCTTGAAAAATATCAACATGTTACGGGTCCCAGACTTTGGGTACCACACAAACAACAAATAAATCTGTCAAATACAGATAAAGGTCAGCAGCAATGAAGACACGGAGCTTTCAGTTCGTCATTCACATTGCTTCTAGGGTGTGGTCCCCCTCTCCCAACGGGGACAGACAGCTCAGGAAAAATCCAGACAGCTGCTCCACTTTCTTCAAACGTTTGTTGATAAATGGATTTATCGATTTATCAGCCAGTCAATCACAGAAAGATTACTGAATATTTCATGTTCCTGTTTTCACTGACAGTCCTGCTCTGACACCAAACTCTGTAGTGTTGCTGTCTCATATTCAGTCTGTCCAGGCCCTGCACGTTTGTTCTTGTCACATACTGCCACCTACTGGTCGCAGCTCAAAACATTCACTTCAGAGCTCTGAAGACAGCACAGCTCTGACGCTGAGCATCGAGCAGCTGAACTATAAACTGTTGTGTTTTCTGATTTGTATCAGCAGACAAATCATGTCTCCTGAACAGATCAGAAACTGAAGATTAATCATTTTCACAGAGTGGACAGGATGATGTCATGTTGAACTCAAAGTGTTTGTGTCTCATTTGTTAAAATCACCTTTAGCAAAGAAGGATCGTCTACAATGTCAACATTTCAAACCTCCTCAAGCATGACACACAGACTGAGTTTTGTTTGATGGTGTGAGGTTTATTAAAAAGTGTAAAAGTAGATATCATGTTAGGAAGCCCTGTTCTAAATCATCTGAACCAACCAAACATGAACAACATCACAACTCACAGCAGAATCTGAACCATCAGCTTTCATTTGGACCAAAAACATGTCGACTGCTTTGTACAGTCTGTTTATCTGAATCAAGCTCAACTGAGTCGGTCTTTCTCTGAGTTATCAGGCTTAACTGAACCTGACAGAGTTAATCCTGGATAACTGCTGTCACACAGCTGCTGACATGAGAAGATTAGAAGAGTTTAAAGTGAGACTGTTGCTGAAGTCTGAGATCCTGAGTTCAACATCATCCATCTACAAGTTAAACTGGAACATGTGGAGTTCCTCAGGGAAGAGGTCTGGGTCCTCGACTGTTGTTGATCTATGACGGTTAAAGGAAACATCTGAGCTTCATTTGAGAACAAGAACACATTGAACACATTGGATCAGTTCAGAAGTGATGCTCTGTGGTGACAGCAGTGATGACATCATCATAGTCATCATCCAATCCCCTCTCAGCCTGGGTGGGCGGGGTCGTCACCATGGAGACGGGCAGGTCATTTCTTGCAGTCAGAGCAAGTGAGAGATAAAATGTAGATAATTTATCAACTTCTGTTAGAGACAACTGTCAATCATCAACACCAAGAGAGATAGTGTGAATTGATTGATTGATTGATTGATTGTAAGGTCAGTGATTCAGAGTGTTACCTGTGTGCCTTCGTCGATATAAAGACACCATGAGGACAGTGGAGATGCAGTACGGACAGAAGACCACCAGGTGGAGGAGCAGCCTGAGCACAAGATGGAGGGAGGGGGAGACAGGTGTTGGGATGTGCAGGGCTGCATAGGTAGTTGGGTTTGATGAAGAGGGTGGGGCTGTAAAGGTGGGCAGGGCTGTAGAGGTGGGTGAAGCCGTGGTTGAAGGTTTACCTGTGGAGAGAATCCCACCTGGTCAGGTGAATCTCTGGATGAAATAAGTCCTGAAATCAAAGGGAACCTCCTCACCTGAGACAGAGATCCAGCTGGGTGGAGACTCTCCATGACTGCTGATGTGACACTTGTAGAGGCCTTCATCAGACTTGGAAACATGGCGGATGGTCATGTGACCTGCAGACTCGGGCCTGATGAGGGAGCCATCTTTATAGAAAGCAGCTGGGAGGTTGGAGGGAGGGGTCTTTGTTTTACAGTGCAGAGTGACATCATCTCCCTCCATCACAGGGAGGACAGGACTCTGCAGGATCACTGATCCACCTCAACACAGAGACAAACTACAGCATTTCATCCATTTACACACAGCTTCATCAATACTAACTCCACAGTCTGATCTTACCAGTGACAGTGATGTTGATGGTGTTACTGGTTGTTCCCTCTCTGGACTCACACCAGTAAACTTCCACTGTCCCATGTGATGATGTAGCTGATGTTACAGGAAGAACCAGCTGATGTTCCCCAGTCATCACACTGAGTCCTGGTTTCTGTGGTTGTGTTCCTCCTCAGCGTCCATCCATCAGAGCTGTCGTCCTCACAGCTCAGAGAGACAAACTCTCCTTTAAACAGCTGAGAGCTGCTGGGACTCACAGTCAGAACCAGCTGGAGGGGAATATTATAAAGAAAGAAGGTTCTTTTACATTTTACATCTTCATTTGGACCAAACATCCCCTTGAATGAAAGTGTGTGCAGGTGGATGTAGAACAGGTGAGATTTATTGTTGTTTATGTGCATGTTCAATAAAGACCCAACGTTTTGTTCATACAGACGCTTCCTGTGAACACATTTACAACTTGTTCAACACAATGTTTGAAAAAACTGCTCCTCAAAATGATAAACTGAGTCACAATAACCCTCCAGACTCTAAACGCGTCCTTTTCTATGTAGAAAGAGTCGGTCAGATTTCAGACTGTGACAGAAGAAGTTCACTCACCTTGGTTTGTTGTGCAGCTCAGTGGTGAGATGAGAACTAAAGAGAAAACACACTCAGGTTGGTTTGAGTTTGCGATACAAGAAGACACTGGAAAGAGAAGACAGCGGCGAACACAACCGTCTCTGTGAGGTTATTAAATACTGATGAAGATGGGGTGAATCTAAACACACTTCATTCAAATCTACAAGTAAGTTCAACAACAACAGTCTCATAAACTGTCTCAGAGGTTTATAAGAACTTTACTTTGACAGATTACAAACATCAAAACTGTAAAAAAAAAAAAAAGAAAAACAAGAATATCTTATATTTTCTCAGGCTGCAGTTTTTAGTGTGTACTTACAGAGCAGCCACAGCAGAGATGTTCCCTCCATCCTGACACTCGTTATATTACAGCCACACTTTGATCAGTTCATGCTCACATCAAGTCAGAGCCTCCTCCTTCCTCTGTGACTGTGGCTGGCTGTGCTGTGGTTTCCTCTCCACTCACTGTGAGCACAAAACATTAATGAGGTTTTAAAACCAGGCACTGAAACACAACACGAAGCAAAGAGACAGAAAATGAAGAAGAGATGAAAAGTAAAGAAACGACTGATACAGACTGTAAATAGTGATGTGAATATGATGCGTTCACTGACAGGTAAACTAACGCTGCTGTGTGTGTTGTTCTGACTGACTGAGCTCAAAGTTGAAGCTGCTCTTTTCAGAAAGATTCACTAAGTTTATTTGAAGACTGTCAGAGAGTTTTTATGGAATGACTGCATGATGATTTTCAAAGTAAAAGCTGGAGACGGCCCTTCAGTTAGGAGGAAGTGAAGAGGAGGTGATGTTGTACCTGCATGTGTCTGTCAGCTTCTCTGCTTTAACCACTGAACTGTGGTCAGAAACTAACATACACAGTGCAGCTGCAGGCTGTCAGTGAGCAGATTACAGGATGAATCGGTAACAGTGTCAGAGTTAATCTACAGACACGGTAACAGTTTCAGCTAAACACACGAAACATCAGAGTCAAACTCCTTTTCAGCAGATTCATGAGGATGACTCACACATTTACTGTCACATGTTTCATTTGAATCATGTCTCTGTGTGTTATCAGTATCATCAAGGGCTTTGTTGACAAAATAACTTGGTACATGTATCTGAACATCGTCCTGCTGTGGCCCTGTACAACAAATAACGACTCTCTGTCATAAACTGTGAGACAGTGTCTTTTCACTGTTGATTAGTGATTGATTGACATTTACAAAGTGTCAACAACACCCAAAGAAGTAACTCAAGTCAATGGCTGCATGTTTATTGGACTATTTCCTGTTATTTTGGAGGCAATAACAAATAAGGCCAGCTGCAAAGAAACTTGATAATTCACAAGCTCTAATGCTGCTGTTTCACTGTTTCCCCTTAAACACCAGGTACATGATGTGACTAATGGCTTTATTAATGTGTGGACTAACACTAATCCTCCTGGGTCCCAGAAAGTTTTTTCCTTAAAAGTTCCTTAAAATTGTTCTGGGAATAAAAGTTCCTCACTTTTGGTGGAGATGCGGCTCTCTCGCGCATCCACATAAAAGTCGGCCCGAAGGCCTTCAGAGACAGAGTTAGACAGTGACCCTGTGGTGCTCTGTAGCTGTAGTCCAGGAGGAGACTCTCTTCTTCTCTCTTGTTCCTCCTCATTAACTTTGACTGGACATGCTCGCCGTACAGCAGGAGCTCTGTCAGCTGCAGAGCCAATCACAAGGCAGCAGAGGAGGTTGCTCGTCTCTCTGGTCCCTACACTGCTCTTTGAAATGTGTTTCACTTGGTCCATCACGCTGCTGACGAGATTCAGGGCACCCGGCCGAGTTGTGTGTGTTTGACCTGTGGAGGGCAGCAACACTTCAGGAGTGACGTCATAGTGTGGAGACGAGAGGAGACCTTCATGAACCAGAGAAGAAGACCTTCTGCATGTTGAATGGGGCTAAAATGCTGGAACACAGACTGATGCTGAGTAAGTGGTAATATAGTAGTATGAGCAGACAGCCGAGCTACAAACAGTTTGTGACAGTTTGTGACAGGACTCCAGCCAACAGCATAAACTCACTGACTGTTGTTGTTTTCTCCACAGTGACACTTTGAAGTGCAGTAAGAGAAGGAACCATGTTTTTATTGACATGAAAGAGTGCATGTATAGCTGTGTATGACAGCAGACTAAAGGTCATTTATCAGATGTTACAAGCTCTACAATAAGGTCAAGCTAAGGTCAATCTGTCTACTTCAAAGACACATGAGCAGCAAACACACATGCACACACACAAGAGGCAGGAGAGAGGGAGGAGGTGTCTGCTTCATGGTGAACAACAAGTGGTGCTCAGATGTGGAGATTATTTCTACGGGCTGTTCTCCGGACCTGGAGCACCTCATGATCAGATGCCGGCCTTATTATCTTCCGCGTGAGTTTACATCGGTTGTCATGACAGCAGTGTATGTTCCGCCACACGCCGACAACTCAACAAGGCCATGGACGAGCCTGTATGGAGTTATCGACAGGACAGAGACCTCACGGCCGGAGGCTGCGTTTATTGTAGCCGGGAGACTTTAACAGCGCCAACCTGAGGAAAGTCCTGCCGAGATACCACCAACACATCAGCTGTCCCTATGCGTGCGTGGTGAGAACACACTCGATCATGTTTACACCCCTTACGCGGACACGTACAAGAAGCCCCTCCCTCGCTCTCCATTCGGAAAATCTGACCACGCCTCAGTTCTGCTGCTGCCTTCCTATAGGCAGAAATTGAAAGCGCATGATGAACCGGTGACGCGGACCATTCAGCAGGTTTGACCAATCAGACTTGGCTCTGCGTGGAGTACACGGACGCGTGGTCATTGGATACATCGGAAAATGCATCGATGACGTCGTACCGAGGGATTACTGTGCAGGACATTTCCCAAATCAGAAGCCCTGGGTTAACGGAGAAGTCCAAACTTAAAGCACGGACAGGACGCCTACAACTCAGGTGATTTGGAGGTGATTTGGAGGAGTACAGGAAGTCCAGGTATGCGCTCCAACGAAGACCAGGAGAGCCATCAGCAAAGTGGAGCTCTTACAGGATCTCAGTCAGATGGAGCTTCGATATCCGGGTGTGATTCAAAATTCAAATTTTATTTATTTAGAGCCCAAAATCACAAACATTGTTTGCCTCGGAGGGCTTTACAATCTGTACAGTTGTGACACCCTCTGTTCCTTAGACCCTCGAACCGGAGTCAGGAAAAACTTCTTAAAAATTCACAGTTATGTTCTTGGGCTGGGACTGCCCATGTACAGAGGTTGGACTTACTATGCCACCGAGTCTCATTGGCCAGTTATCTCTGACGTTCACGTGAACTTAGTGAAATGTGGTATGAAACATGAGTGTGTGTTGTCCTTGAGGCGTGTATCTAATACAACAAGCCTAACTGACAGATTAAAGAGGAATTTGTGGGAACATCTGATTTCCTGCTTAAGTTGAAGGTCACACTGTTCTGATTAACTGAAAACAACTAAAAGTTACATGAGTTCAGTGGAAAAGTACAAATGTAAAGTGAACAGAATAAAAAGTGCAAATCTCAAGTGAACCAAGTAAAAGTTCAAATATAAAATGAACCAAGTAAAAGCCAATTGTAACAAGCTGAACACTTTTTATGCGCTTTGAGAGCAACTCTCCAGCTGTGGAGGTGGAAAAAGCACACTTTCCTAAAATAGCCGACTAAGCTCAATAACAAGCACAAAAACTAAAGAAATGGCAAGCATATAATGCAGAGGCCTATAATTGAGGAAGAAAATGTGCAAATTTTACTTACTTTACATTTTTGCTCAGAAACGAAACCCAAACAGAATTACAGAATACATGATTACATTTTGTAATGAATGAGATTAAAAAATGTGGTTTTAATGCGACTTAATGGGACATTTTTGTCCTCAAATGACTTTTTTTTTTCAGTGTTCTATTGATCTATTAGAAAATTTTAAATATGAATTCCAAAATTAGTCAAGAGAGACTCTCTTACAAAAAATTGTGCCACATGCAGTAACACAGCCAGAATGATGGCCAGACTAAGAGGAAAAATGTGCTCAAATGGACAAAAATGTCCATAATGATGCATGAGGGTTAAAAGTTCATATTCTTATTAGAAATTAAACTATATACATAATGCCCACACATTTCTTCATTTCTCTTTTAGTGTTCACTTCATGTAAATACAGCGTAAACATTTTTACAGGTGAATGAAATATGAGTTTTCTTGAAATGGCAGGCAGCTCTTACTGTGTCATATCTCCTCTATAGGACATTTAAAGATGAACACTATGGCAAACACACAGTTTGAAGCCTGACTGACTTCGGCACCTGGAACCTTTTTCAGGTTGTCAGTAAAAAAATTCACCTCACACGTCACGAACATCGAGGAGTCTCAGCAGCTGACAGGCCTGTTTCGGTGACGGAGGTTCAATGATCTTGCTCTCCTCCTCCCTCAGTACTCCAGTATTGCCGAGCCTCTCGTCGCTCACAGCTGTTTGGAGATGATTTTCTCTGAGCTTTAGCGCTGACAAGCTGTGCTCACAGCTGGCACCTGCTAACGGACGAGGCTACGGCTCTGTGACACGAGAGGAAGAGCGGCTCAATAAAAGAGGTCAACTTCACGACACTGGACAGCTGAAGACACTGGTCAGCTTACTTACTAATATAAGAGGAAATACCCTGCGGTCAGGACGGTGTGGGATGTGAGTGGCAGAACGTGAAGAACGTGGAGCCTCCTCTGTGTCGCATATGCAAACTCGTCTTGGTCCACGTCTTCGTGATGTCTTCGCATCTGATCTGTCTGCTCACACAGCAGAATATTTCATTATTACCTCAAAAGGTTAGACCTTAGATAAATGATTCTTTTTCCCTGGATCAATACTTTATGAATATAAACTAGAACACAGCACACATTGGACTTTTATACCTTTCCTTGATGTTGCTTCATCCTTATCTGCAGATTCGTCACTAAGCAGAGTTTAAAGGAAGATACAGTCATTAAATGTCTTAATGGAAGCAAATACACAAGTAAAAAACTTTTAATAATTGTATGACCAAGCTGAAAATGTTTCTGTATTCCTGGATATTACAGAAACAGGTGGCTGCCATTGTGGTGATCTATTCAGTTTGCAGTTAAACCTCATATTCTGTGCATTAGTTCACCTCCCTCTGCACTGATAAACAGCCTCGATTTGCAGAAACCTCAGTGGAGAGTGACGGCTGCTGCTCGTTCCTCCTGATCCGGACATGCCTTTCTTTTTTTTTTTCCTTCACAGGCAGGAACTTATTATTTTTATTCCTTTTCACTGGTCCTATTCATGTTCTTTCTCTGTGTGTCTACTGATGAAATCATATTTCATATTTTCTTTAGTTACTCAGTCAAGTCATAAAATAATGTGTTTCCTAAAGCTGAAGTAAGTTTACCTTTAGCTCATAACTTTAAAATCAAACTCATCCAAAGAAAACTATCTGAAGATCGGATCACATTCAGAGTCTGGTGAGGTGGCTGCTTTCAATCTGAGCTGTGCAGTGACCTTCAGACTGTAGACAGACTGACAGATTTCTTTATATGCAGTCAGCGCTGCAAACCTGTTGATCCTGCCACACAACTGAATTATTAAAAACAAATTGTGTTCATACCTCCTTTCTGCCTCCTCCTGAGCCCCGCCCACAGGTCAACAGGTAGACCTTCATCATTTCACAACCTACACTTCACTTCACAACGAAGCCTCAACATGTTCACCAACTGTAAAATGTATAAGTTGAAGGTGTACATGACTGAAAGGCATAAAGTGAAAAGAGACAAATAAAAAGTGCAAATCCAGTAGACAGTAAAAGCTAAAGATCAAAACGGCCGCATACGGAGGTGTCGACTAAAAACGAAAGCAAACAGAATTACAGAATACATTTTCACCTTTAATGCGATTAATACAAATGACTAAGGCGTCTTTATTTTGTCAATACTCCTCAGTACAATGTTGATGTTGGACAAAAATTTTACCTGTGAACCTGTTCACTTCTTCTGTTTCTGATGGTGAGTTATTATCATGTGTATGATGGATTTACCAGCAAATTATTAATGTTGAACATCAGGAGTAATCTCTGTATCTGGATCAATACTTTATAATCTGTTAAATCAGTTTATAAGCGCTGATCTTTATAATGTATCAGTTTATATTAATCCAGTTTATATTAATTATAAGCTGAAGACACTTGTATCTAATATAAGAGATACCCTTCAGGAAGTGTGGGATGAAGAACGTGGAGCCTCCTCTGTGTCGCAGCAAACTCGTCTTGGTAATCTGTAATCTCTCACACAGCAGTCTCAGTTTATATTCTTTATGAAATAAACTCTGACTTTTATATTCTTGATGTTTTATCCTTATTGCAGATTCGTCATCAGTTTAATACAGTCATTAAATAATCATAATCTACTCTGCTGTGTTTCTGTATTCTGTAATCTCAGTTTATCTTACTCAGTTTATATTAATCATAATCTCTGTACGGCTGCTGCTCGTTCCTCCTCAGTTTTATTATATAATCTCTGTCCTATTATGTTCTTTCTCTGTGTGTCTCAGAAATCATATTTATGTTTTCTTTATTAAACATAATCTCTGTATCAGCTCATAACTTTAAAATTTATATTAATCTCTGTACATAGTCTGGTGAGGTGGCTGCTTTCATAATCTGTATCAGTTTATATTAACCATAATCTCTGTGCCACACAACTCAGTTTATATTAAAAACATAATCTCTGTATCAGTTTATATTTAATTCAAATCATAATCTATGTTAATCTCTGTTTATATTAAATCTATATAATCTGTTAATCATAATCTCTGTATCAGTTTATATTAATCATAATCTCTGTATCAGTTTATATTAACCATAATCTCTGTATCAGTTTATATTAATCATAATCTCTCAGTTTATATTAAACATAATCTCTCAGTTTATATAAACATAATCTCTGTATCAGTTTATATTAATTATAATCTTTATAGTTTTAAACCATAATCTCTGTCTGTATCAGTTTATATTAATCATAATCTCTGTATCAGTTTATATTAATCTCTGTATCAGTTTATATTAATCATAATCTCTGTATCAGTTTATATTAACCATAATCTGTGTATCAGTTTATATCAATCATAATCTCTGTATCAGTTTATATTAATCATAATCTCTGTACTCAGTTTATATTAAATCATAATCAGTTTATATTAATTATAATCTGTATCAGTTTATATTAACCATAATCTCTGTACTCAGTTTATATTAATCATAATCTCTGTATCAGTTTATATTAACCATAATCTCTGTATCAGTTTATATTAATCATAATCTCTGTATCAGTTTATATTAATCATAATCTCTGTATCAGTTTATATTAACCATAATCTGTGTATCAGTTTATATTAATTAACCATAATCTGTGTATCAGTTTATATTAATCATAATCTCTCAGTTTATATATCATAATCTCTGTATCAGTTTATATAACCATAATCTCTGTACTCAGTTTATATTAAATAACCATAATCTCTGTATCAGTTTATATTAATCATAATCTCTCAGTTTATATTAATTATATCTCTGTATCAGTTTATATTAATCTGTGTATCAGTTTATATTAATCATAATCTGTGTATCAGTTTATATTAATCATAATCTGTGTATCAGTTTATATTAATTATAATCTGTGTATCAGTTTATATTAATTTATCTGTGTACTCTGTTTAATCATAATCTCTGTACTCAGTTTATATTAAATATAATCTCTGTATTCAGTTTATATTAATCATAATCTCTGTACTCAGTTTATATTAAATTAACCATAATCTGTTTATATTAACCATAATCTCTGTATCAGTTTATATTAATCATAATCTCTGTATCAGTTTATATTAATCATAATCTCTGTACTCAGTTTATATTAACCATAATCTCTGTACTCAGTTTATATTAACCATATCTCTTATCAGTTTATATTAAACATAATCTCTGTATCAGTTATATTATCAGTTTATATTAACCATAATCTCTGTACTCAGTTTATATTAAATCATAATCTCTGTATCAGTTTATATTAATCATAATCTGTGTATCAGTTTATATTAACCATAATCTCTATACTCAGTTTATATTAATCATAATCTCTGTACTCAGTTTATATTAAACATAATCTCTGTATCAGTTTATATTAATCTCTGTATCATAATCTCTGTATCAGTTTATATTAACCATAATCAGTTTATATTAATTATAATCTGTGTATCAGTTTATATTAACCATACTGTGTATCAGTTTATATTAACCATAATCTCTGTATCAGTTTATATTAATCATAATCTCTGTTTATATTAATTATACTCAGTTTATATTAATCATAATCTCTGTATCAGTTTATATTAACCATATAATCTCTGTATTCAGTTTATATTAATCATAATCTCTGTACTCAGTTTATTTATATCTCTGTTAGTTTAATAAACATAATCTCTGTATCAGTTTATATTAATCATAATCTCTGTACTCAGTCTGTGTTGATTGTTTAATCTGCAGTCAGGTTAAGATGCGTTCACTGTCTGTAAATCACAGTCACTGCTGATCCGGCAGCTGCTGGCTAACGTGTAAACAAAAGGCGGATTATCATCCTTGAAGTTAAAATGAACGTTATTCAGTGATGTTGTTTGTTATGAACATGTTGGAGCTGTTAGTCCGTTGCTACCTAACCTCAGCTCATTAGCCTCCAGCGTTAGCTTACGGAGCTAAAGTTAGCTCCAGTTAGCTCGTTACATTTACTTCGGCTAACGTTTCTGAAACATTTCTCTACAGAGCTCACGGTGACATCTTTTAATTTACCCCCAGGAAAACCAGTAACGCGTAATTTTAGCTAACGTTAGCAAACTCTATCGTACAACACCAGCGACGTGTAACGGAAGATAACCATAACCTTAAAGTTAGGCGAAAATGGTTCTTATTGCTATGTGTAAGGGACTTTGAGAATGAATTACAGGAAAAGTACACAGTAAAAGTAGTTGATAATATTTATGCTAGTAGTATAGGAAGTACTGAGTCCAGTATCACGTGTTGAGCTACTTATGGAATACATTTGTCTTATTTAAGGTTTTTTTTTATTTCCTATCACTATAACGTTAGACAAAATTGCGTTAGTAAATGCGCACTTCAAACACAGCGGCGACTGGTTTGACCTTTATTGACTTTATTGTCTTCAAACATAAATATATGTAAAAAAATATGTACACAAACATCCAAAGTTGCAGCAGCAATGTACAATGGGGGGATGGGTCGATGGAATTTGGGGAAAATTTATGGTAAATGATGCGGCTCTGCCACTTTGCACTTTTGTGCTTTTACTTTGAAGTGCACCGCTCTTCTTCTACTGCTTCCTGTTATTGCTGATGCTGGACTTCCTGCTTCCTTCTTATCGAAACGACTCTCGTTGCTCCAGAGTTGGTAAAACATGCTAACAAATGATTTACTTGTCGTATTCTGTGTTGAAACTTGTGAAAGGTTGTTTAATTGTGGTTCACTTCGTTTTTTGTAGTGATGGTGAGATGAAGCCTCATGAAGCTTTGAAGCTTTCAGTCCTGGGCCGAAGCTTCATTTGCTCTACTGTGCCATCAAGTGGACAATAAGAGTAAAACAGGCAGAGTGATTATAATGACACCATGGTTTGGTGTGAAGCTTTGAATTGAATAAATGAATGAATGATGTTTGTTATGCCAGTACATAAGTGATTAATTTATTAAAATTGTGTCTTTACGATATATTAGCGGGGTCAAAAGGGAAAGTGGAAACAAAAAGGGTTGTGATGTGAACTTTATGCTTTAGATATTTATGACTGCACATATGACATATATCCACATATATTTATGTTTACAGCTGGGAGTCACCAATCTTAACTTCATTGTGTGAAAACATAATGACAAATAAAGACTCTTGAGTCTTGTGTTAATTTGGTTTGTGCTTATGTTACTAGGGACAACATGTAACGTGTGTGGAAGATAAGCTGCTAGCAGATAGAGTTCACACTTAGCGCCCTTGGAAGCAGAAGGAGGTAGGAGGAAACTAACGTATTAGTCTACTAACGTTTTCATTGTAAAAGAGAGGGGTTCATTTTATTTAAAACAAAAGGAAACTGACATTATTTTTATTTAAATAAGAGCTGTAACTTACAGTAGTTTGAAAGTCTAATTTCATGTACAGATTCATTATTTAAGTTTACTAAAATGATTTGTATTAAATTAAAAAATCTAAATATGATTTCTATGTATTATTTGTGGAAATATGGTACTATGGCATTTGTATTTTTTGTCCATTTTATAGTTTTCACGGTGTCAGAGTGCCAGTGGTAAAAAGAGGAGAGAATTAAAGTTGCACCAGGCGAAGCTCTCTGCATCATGTGTGGCAGCTACAAGCATCAACACAGGATGGAGGTCACCTCGCTCTGCCTCATACTTAAGTTTAATTCATATGAAAAATCAACGGATAAAATACAGACAGATGCACATGGTAAATGAAGAGAGTACACAGTAAAAGTGTTTGATATTATTTGTGCAAGTAGTATAGGAAAAATTTAGTCCAGCAGTACAAGTTTTGTGAATTACTTATGGAGGAAATTGATTTTATTGCTCTTTAAAGTTAGGCAAAAATGGTTCTTATTGCTATCTGTAAGGGACTTTGTCAGTGAATTACTGGAAAAGTACACAGTAAAAGTATCCATCCATCCATCCATCCATCTTCCCTTCGCTTATCCGGGACCGGGTCGCATGGAGGCAGCAGTCTGAGCAGAGATGCCCAGACTTCCCTCACCCCAGACACTTCCTCCAGCTCTTCCCGGGGGGACCCTGAGGCGTTCCCAGGCCAGCTGAGAGACATAGTCTCTCCAGCGTGTGTCCTGTATGGTCTTGCCATTGGGCGCCTCCTCCCTGGGTGGGACATGCCTGGAACACCTCCCTAGGGAGGCGTCCAGGGGGCATCCGAACAGATGCCCAAGCCACCTCAGCTTGGCCTGATGAAGCCATCAGGACAACATCATCCGCAAAAAGCAAAGATGAAATCCTGTGGTTCCCAAACCGGACTCCCTCCGGCCCCTGGCTACGCCTAGAAATCCTGTCCATAAAGATTATGAACAGGACCGGTGACAAAGGGCAGCCCTGCCAGAGTCCAACATGCACTGGGAACAGGTCTGACTTACTGCCGGCAATGCAAACCAAGCTCCTGCTCCGGTCGTACAGAGACCGAACAGCCCTTAGCAAAGGGCCCCGGACCCCATACACGTGGAGCACTCCCCACAGAATACCACGGAGGGACACGGTCGAATGCCTTCTCCAGATCCACAAAGCACATGTGGACTGGTTGGGCAAACTCCCATAAACCCTCAAGCACCCTGTGGAGGGTATAGAGCTGGTCCACTGTTCCACGACCGGGACGAAAACCGCATTGTTCCTCCTGAATCCTGAGGGCCTCGACTATCGGCCGAATTCTCCTCTCCAGTACCCTGGCAGGTAGACCTTCCCGGGGAGGCTGAGAAGTGTGATCCCCTGTAGTTGGAACACACTCTCCGGTTCCCCTTTTTAAAAAGAGGACCACCACCCAAACGTTTGCTACACTCCAGAGGCACTGTCGCCGTAACCTCCATGCAATGTTGCAGAGGCGTGTCAGCCAAGACAGCCCCACAACATCCAGAGACTTGAGGTACTCAGGGCGGATCTCATCCACCTCGGCGTGCCTTGCCATCATGGAGCTTTTGAACTACCTCAGTGACTTCGGCTTGGGTGATGGACGAGTCCACCTCAGAGTCCCCATCCTCTGCTTCCTCATTGAAGGCAAGTCGGTGGGATTGAGGAGATCCTCGAAGTATTTCTTCCACTGTCCGACAATGTCCCTCAGTTGAGGTCAATAGCCTCACCCGCAAGACTGTAAACAGTGCTGGCAGAGTACTGCTTCCCTTCTGAGGCGCTGCGACCGGACGGTTTGCCAGAATCTCTTCGAGGCTGACCGATAGTCCTCCTCCATGGCCTCACCAAACTCCTCCCAGACCCGAAGTTTTTGCCTCCAGGACCATCTGGGCTGTGGCTTGCTTGGCCTGCCTGGTACCCGTCAACTGCGTCAGGAGTCCCACAGGCCAACATGGTCCAATAGGACTCCTTCTTCAGCCTGACAGCATCCCTTACTTCCGGTGTCCACCACCGGGTTCGGGAGATTGCCACCACGACAGGCACCAGAGACCTTGGCGTCCACAACTTCGAACCGCCGCGTCAACAATGGAGGCAGAGAACATGGTCCACTCGGACTCAATGTCCCCAGCCTCCCTCGGAATCTGTGAGAAGCTCTTCCGGAGGTGGGAGTTGAAGACCTCCCTGACAGAGGGCTCGGCCAGACGTTCCCAACAGACCCTCACAATACGTTTGGGTCTGCCAGGTCTGTCCAACTTCCTCCTCTGCCAGCAGATCCAACTCACCACCAGGTGGTGATCGGTTGACAGCTCAGCCCCTCTCTTTCACCCGAGTGTCCAAGACATATGGCCGGAGATCAGATGAAACGACAACAAAGTCGATCATCGACCTCCGGCCTAGGGTGTCCTGGTGCCACGTGCACTGATGGACACCCTTATGCTTGAACATGGTGTTCGTTATGGACAAACTGTGACTAGCACAGAAGTCCAATAACAGAACACCACTCGGGTTCAGATCGGGGAGGCCGTTCCTCCCGATCACGCCCCTCCAGGTATCACTGTCATTTGCCCACGTGAGTGTTGAAGTCCCCCAGTAGAACAATGGAGTCCCCAGTCGGAGCACTATCAAGCACCCTTCCCAGGGACTCCAAGAAGGCCGGGTACACTTGTACTGCCGTTCGGCCCGTAGGCACAAACAACAGCAAGAGACCTATCCCCAACCGGAAGGCGCAGGGAAGCGACCTCTCGTTCACCGAGAGGTGAACTCCAACACATGGCGGCTGAGCTGGGGAGCTATGAGCAAGCCCACACCAGCTCGCCGCCACTCACCCTGGGCAACTCCAGAGTAGTGGAGGTCCAGCCCCTCTCAAGGAGCTTGGGTTCCAGAGCCCAAGCTATGCATGGAGGTGAGCCGACTATCTCTAGCCGGTACCTCTCAAACTCCCGCACAACCTCAGGCTCCTCCCCCAGCGAGGTGACATCTCCATGTCCCTATTGCCAGAGGTTTGGTCCAGGATTGGGTCGCCGAGGCCCCCTCGCCACGACTGCTACCCAAACCACATTGCACCGGCCCCTCATGGACCTTCCTGCGGGTGGTGAGCCTTTACTGGAAAGGCTAAGCCCCAACCCCAGGCCTGGCTCCAGGGTGGGGCCCCTGTAACACCAATCCGGGCGACATGTAACGGTCCTTGTTGTTTTCTATTCATGGTGGGCTTGTGAACCGCTCTTAGTCTGGCTCGTCACCTAGTACCTGTTTGCCATGGGAGACCCTACCAGGGGCATAATGCTCCCGACAACATAGCTCCTAGGATCATTCGGGCACACAAACCCCTCCACCACAGTAAGGTGGCGGTTCAAGGAGGGGACAGTGAAAGTAGTTGATAATATTTGTGCAAGTAGTATAGGAAGTACTTAGTCCAGTAGCACGTGTTGAGCTACTTATGGAATACATTTGTTTGTTGTTGTTTTGTACTATAACGTACAAAATCGCGTGTTATTGCTATCTTGCCAAAGGGACTGCAAGACAAGACAGACACAGAGAGAGAGAGAGATGCTTTATTTTGAAATCCGGAAGTAATCACTAGTGGCGGTTGCTTTCACCATAAACTTGAAACACAGGGGCGGCTGGTTTGTCCGCAGTGAAGTAAAGGAACTACAGAAGTTGATAAGGAAGAAGAAAAATGTGGCTGAATCTTCTCCTGATCATTTTATCGATGATGGAACTCGCTGCCATGAACACAGGTGAGCTCAGTCGGAAGAACAGTTTGAGATTTGGGATTTCCATGTAAAACTTTATTTATGAAAACAGTCACATAAGGAAGTGAAAGTGAAAGTGAGCAGACATGAGGATATAATCTTCTTTGTCGCGTCCATCTGGGATTTTAAACTATCTAAGGTCTATAGTTTATGAACTCTGAGAATCATAAATGTCATTAACCTTTAAAAACTGGTCTATGTGGAACAAACACGGAACAAAAACGATCAAATTGGACAAAATGATCTGAGAGCAGCAGTGTTTAGTAGTGCTTGGATGCTGCATAACATAATGAGGAAAGGTTTTTGCCAAAACCAAAAGTTTAGAGAGTTTTAAATAGGAAGCAAGATTGAATTCGTTATGAAACTCAAGAGAAACTATAAGAGCTTCAGTTTCAGTGTTTTCAGAGTAATACAATACAATAATCTTAAAAGGCTGATAGTTTTTATTTTACAGTTTTGTGTCTCTGAGGCAAAGAGTTTCTCTCGCCCTGTTCCAACCATTTTGTTTGCTTATTTTCTTTTAAATCAGAAGAATCAGCTTGGGACTGTATTACATCCTGTTTAATTTCTTCATTTCATTCACATCAAACTGTGTCTGCAAACCAGATGGGTGAAAAAAAAAAACAGGCCTCAGTCTTTTATCCAATGTAAGACACCTTTTTAAAATCTTTTCTGAGACAGCTGACCTGTCCCTGTTTGTAACAGAAACACTTCCTGATGTTCAGGTCTTTAACACTGTTCTGGTGTCAAAATGTGAGAAAACATAAAAATCATTGTTTTTCTAAAATGTGACAGTGCAGGCAGGTGAAGTTCTCCTATTTCACCACATGGGAGGCTCTCTATTGTCTGCTGTGAATAAATACACAGTATAATGTGTTGTATATATTAGATGTTAATAGATGTCGCTGTAGTAGATGTGACAGCAGTGATGTGATGTAAAACTTCTTTGACATGTGAATGGTAGTTTTGGGATTTTGAGTTGATATTTCTCATGTTATTTGTGTGTTTTTGATCTCTAATGTTTTATCTCTGTGTCTGTACATATATTTTCTTTTTACACTGTTAAAATATTTTATTCATGTTTTCTCTTATTGTTCTGCTCTGTTGATATCAGTGTCCACTATATTATGTTAACATGTACACCCTAATGTCAAATACAGAATACTTTTAGGGTTTTTTTATTGAAAAAAAAAGTTTTTCAGTAATTCATTTTCAAACTCTGTTACAGACAGCAATAATTAGCATTTTCATCTAACTTAGTTTGTTTTTTTTGTTTGTTTCCCCTGAAGACTCCAAAGTGATCGGCTCTTGTCATTGAAAGCTGAACACGAGCAGTTCAGTTCATGTACGAGTCGGTGATGACGCCATCCTGCCTTGCCGCCTGGAGCCTCCATTCAACGTGACTACTCTGACCATTGTCTGGAAATACAATGAAAAAGATGTGTACCTCTATCGAAGTAGGAAGCCTGAATTAGTTACCCAGGACGAGAACTTCAAAGGTAGAACGTCTCTCTTCCATGAAGAAATGGAGAAAGGAAACATTTCACTGAAAGTGACCAACGTTACCTGAAGTTCACGCAGGAAATTACACCTGCTTTGTTCCCCAGCTGGAAAGTCAGGTCAGGAAAGAAAAAGTGATTCTTATTGTTGGTGAGTACAGCTAATTGAAGTCACATTCAAATGAAATAAGAGAACTGTTCACAATTTACACATCATATCATCATATCATATGATTTTTTTCAACAGATCCAGTGGAGAAAAGCAAGAATGGAAGTCAGATTGACAGTGGCAGTAAGCAAACATCTAGTAAACTGTTGGTATCTGTTAACTATCAGCTGCTCTCACCTTCAGTCAGAGTCATCTCAAATGTTTTAATATTTTATTTCAGATTCTTCCACAACTGCAGTCCCACACCCACCTGAGGGTAAGTAAGAAAGCACTAAGGTCCTTATTGTACTCTTTAATGTCCACAGATGAAAATTCTCCTTTTATTTGTCCTTCATCATAAGAAGCTGAATCTTTAAGCTGTCAGGTGTCAGAGCATGTGGGTTCATTATATGTTATACTGGTGTCCTGCTACCACTTCAGAGACTCGAGCTATTTGGGCAGTTTGTGAATACTTTACTCTGACATGTTGTACTGGAACAGCTGAGGTCATCTGATCACACCACCATGATCAGAGTTAAATGAAGGATTGAATTAATAACTCCTCTCATTATTTAAAGACTAAAGACTGGCTAACATACGTTTGCTGTCCTGTCTTGGTGATCGGTCTCTCTCTGGAGGTCTGATCAGCATTTTAAATGTCATTACAAAACCTAGTTATTCCCATATCTACACTCCATATCTTATATTCCCATAACTGTCCGACCATGCTGAGCATCAAACAGCAGAAAGACTCAGTCGGAGAGCAGCTGGTGAACAAAGTGAAGCATTTAGCAGCTAAAGAGACAGATATTTCCCTCGAGAGCTGGTGGAGACCAAAAACTAAAAGAGAGACAATAATTGGACTGGCATTCATCAGGAGACACAAACTCGACTCCACATGAATGAAAATGCTGCTCTGTAACTGTTTGCCAGAAAGTTCAACAGATAAACTTTAATTAAGATGATAAGTCATTCTTGTTTTCAGAACACAGTTATCACAGCTTTTATTTTTAATTGAAAAATCTTCTTTGCAGTTCAACTGAACAAAGTATTTGCTGATTTCAACAAGCTGACTCAGTATTTTTCTTGTTATACAGTATGTTTCTTGTTCTGATGTGTCCAGAAGAGTCTAAACTGTAGTACTGTATGCACTGTGATTCTGAGCAGGAGAAAAGGGATGTTGTCTTGAGAGCCCACAGTGAAGAACAAATCCTGATATCTTTCCTCTGTTCCTTCAGATGGTGGTATGAGCTCTGGTGCTGTGAAAAAGCTGCCATTGCAGTTGTTGTTGGCTGTGCTGCTTCTCATTGCTGTTGGTGTAGGTTTCAAACTGCGGAAACGTGGAGTGAATCAGTAAGTGATACGTTTCCTTTCACTTTCACATGTTTTTGAATGCACAGAAGATGATTGCTGGTGCATTACAGTATGAGATGAGGCCTGCATTTCATTATTTGCTCTCAATTTAAAAACCATGTAAATAAAAAAACTGAAATGAGACTGAAGACTTTGCTTAGTTAAATTATGTACTCAAGGCACGGCATGAAATCTTCCAAAGACCAAAACATCATATTAAATTAAAATAGCTTTATTTAAAATGTTTTGATTCTACACTGGTGGCTCCAAACTCAAATACACATGTGGACAAAATTGTTAGTACCCTACTGTTAAAGAAAGAAAAACACAACGGCCACTGAAATAACTTGAAACTGAAAAAAGTAATAATGAATAAAGAGGATGAACTTCTGAAAATCAGACATTGCTTTTTAATTGTGATTCAACAGAATAATTTAAAAAACAGACTAATGAAACTTCAGTGACCTTTGTGGGTTTTTCTTGCCTTAACAGAAGGGTATCAACAATTTTGTCCACATGTATAAGTTGTGACCTTAAAGAGGCGGTTCAGCAGGTCGTCCAGTGATTGGAAGGTTAGCCTTGATCCTGTTTATGTGTTTAAAAGTCCTTGAGAGAGCTGCTGAACCCCAAATTGTTCTTGAAGGCAGAGCGATGTTTGTTTGTGTGATTAAATTACACCCTCAAATGCTTTGAATAGTTGGAAGACTAGAAAAGCACAATCCAAGTACAAGTTACCATTTACTTTATCTTCTTACAGACCAACAAAAACACATCAAATACGAATGAGGAAGCGATTGAGATGGAGGAGCGAAGAAACCTGAATACTGATGGTGACCGCGGCAAGTGCAGTGTGAACATCCCTGGTAGTGATCAAGTTAATCTCCCCATGATCTCAGCAGCTGAATCCTGAGCATCTTTTTACAAATAAGTATGTAACCCTCTATGTAATCTTTAAACACCTGTGTGACAGCTGACATAAAACAAATTATGTCATCTGTATAGCTGATACTGATAAGAAGCTCCCAGATACCAACTCTCTCTCAGGTCGGGACTTCACTAATCTGTAGTTTTTAAGTACTGTCTCTGAACCTGCCAAGGGTACTTGTAGTAAAACACTCCAGTAAAACGCTGACCTTAAGTGAAGTCACTACAAAATTGAATGTGAAATGTGCAAAAAAAACCAGAGGTTTACAAAAATGTGACTTAACATGAATGTATTGTGTAAATGTGATGCATCAGGAGGGGCACTCCACATGAACGTTTACTTTAGAAAACAGCTGTTTAATCTCTTCTGTTGATCAGAGGGAGCTTTCTTTGATTTATAAAAATCACACTAATTTTGTTATAGTGATGTCATGATCTACAGTAAAGAGTCATCTCTGCCTCTTCTGCTTTATTTTTTCCTTTCCTTCCCCAAATATTATGAAAGTGCAATATTAAATAACTGGAGTGCACCTTAAACATCTGCCTCAAAATGAAAACCTCTATCATCAATGTATTTTTGTATCAATTACTCACCCACCTTAACTTTAAATACCAGATAGATTTTGTACTTTCTGAGCAACAGCAAAACAATATTGAAGGGCTCACACACCACTAAATCATCTAACTCTACATCAACACATCCACTTTTAATACACTCCATCATGCCTGACTTGTTAAATGGAACAGCGAACAGCCATCATTTGCTGGTGCAAGTGTTTGAAGTTTGGATTTTCTACAGCACTGAAAACTGATCATGCATTAGGTGCTATAAGCTACTAAAAAGACTTAAAGTCTTTTTTCTTATGAACCGTAAGACAGTTTCTGTGTTGTTGTTTTTTTTCTTTTGTTTTTTGTTTTATGTAATTTTCTATTGGAGTGTACTTGTTGAAACGTTCCTGAGACTGAATTTTTATATAACTGGTGACTGGATTGAAATTAATAATATACTATACTCTTCGGAGACGAACATGTTGACTGTGTGTCCTTCCTTTTAAACAAAGCCAAGTGGCGAGTCTTCCTGTGTCCCTCTCTGGGCTCCTACAGTGTTCCTGTTAGGATTGTGGCCACTTTTAACTCCACACTCATGCCATGTTTTCAGCTGCAAGGTCAGATAATTTAATTAGAGTCTTTCCAGTTTATTCCTGCTGTCTTTGCTCTTTTAACACTCTTGTCAGTGTCTAACAAATCTTTAGTTTAAATTGATCAAACTCCATCCGATAACCTTGATTTCTCATCACAGAGATAACAGAGATCACAGAGGCTTAAACCTGGATGAGTGCTTGCCCCCTAGTGGAGCTTTGCCAACCTAATAACAATTCTCTTAATGCTCCTCACTTTTTTGAAGTGGGTATGTCCTGGGTGCTTATCCATAGTCAGCGTCTTACCTGCAGTAGATGGCGTTTGGCTCACTCCCAGTTTGGAGAATCAAAGGCGAGGAAGCTAAGCTATGAAAAAAAAATCACTTTACTTTTAAATTTTAAATCGATTTGAACTGCTTTACCTTATTATCAGACAACCCTTTCCTTTGGCACTACATTATCTCAACCGTAGAACTGACAGATTTCTATGCACAGTCTTACACCAAAGATCAGCTGTTTGGGTCAGAAGATTAAAATGAAATGGTGTAAAATAAAAATGAGTGAACTGTTGAAATAAGAGGAGACCTTTGTGAACCGGAGTATACAGAAGCAGAACCTTTTCAGATAGACACAACAGCTCCAGTGCACACAAAGTTCTTCAGTGCACACTCAGACCTTACGAAATTAGCAAAAGAAGAAGAAAAACTCATACGTATTGGATTTATTTTTCCAGTACAGCAATAATAATAATAATAATAATAATAATAATAAGCAGTTAAGTATGTGTGATTAGAGGACAAGTTTCAGTGCAGTTTGAGATCGGCTTGCAGAAACTTGTAACTAGAGGTGTGTACATCACAGTGATCAGGTAAAACTTTAAAAACAGGTAGATGTGTTTCATTGTATTAGCACATTAAAGGACAGGATTAAAATCAGGAAGGGAAAAAATAAACACACAGACATCTTTGGATTTCAAACTATAGGTTTATCTAATATCAAAGCTTTCACATAAGTTGTATTGAAGCTGAATTATGAAAGAATTGAATAAACAATAGACAAATGACAAAAAGAGACAAATGACATTACAGGTGCAGGTTCAGTATAATTGAACATAAAAAGAACACAGCTTATATTTTTCATAATTAAATGAACAGATAACATGCAGGTCGGGTTATTTCTGTTTACAGACACTTCTGACAGCACCAGAAAACATTTATTGCTGCTTTTGTTTTCAAAGACCTGTGAATTAATGTGGCAGTGAAAGAAGATCATAATGCTGTGAGCCCTTTTCTGACCTGAACGTCATTAAAAAAAGAGCTGTACAATATAAAAATATGCATTCAACTTTTTTAGGCTGGATTCAAATGTCAAAAGTCTGATGATTTTGATGACTTTGCTATTCTTGAGTGTAATTCAAAGTAGAGTAATGTAGAGTAATTATATAGAGTATATAGAGTAATTAATATTCAAATATGTAAAAGATTATATGTACATTTCTCAAGGCACAAAAAAGGAATTATGATTATAAACTGTGATAATTAAACAACACAAACTTGGATTCAGTGCCACAGTTGATTTTTTCTGATTTACACATTTCACACACATGGTGTTAACCATTTCTGAAACTGAAGTCAAATGCAACAGTCGCAGCTCCGCCTTTTAGCTACAACTTACTTTTCCTGAAGTTGTTTGGAGCGGTATTCCACCACCATTTTCTTCATTTCATTGGCTGGTTTAAGATCAGCTTCAGTAAGCAATTCTTCTGGGCCTCCCTTTGGATCGTATTTGTGTCTAAAAAAGAAGATTCAGTTACCACAAAATACAAGAAAGCACGACATACTTACTATAAGTTAAATATAAAAGCTGTATACAGTGGCCGTCTGTCGGTGATGTCACTGGCCAACATTTTAATTGTGCTTCTTGCAGAATCTGAAATTGAAATCGAGTCGGGCTCTCAAATTGAAAGAGACAAGAAAACAACTCCATACCAAGTCAAAGTCTAACTCCAAAATCACTGGATCCTACAACTCTCATGACGCAACCCAATTATGTCTTTCATTATATCTCCTTGTTTCCCAAGATGCTCAGTCTCAGGTCCAAGTAGACTCTCTGAGCAGAAAGCTATAGACAGTATATTTAGTTTATTCTAGGTACTTTCTTTTGTAGTTTTTCTTTCACTGGTTATATTACAAAAATACACACAAATTGTAGGTAAACACTGAAAAGGTATTATTATTTGTGCTTTTATTGCCACTATACTGTTCTGTGTACAGTATAAATGTTCCAGTGGATTAAAGTAAAATGAAACTCCAATATTACTGAACACAAAAGCCTTACTCTCTGAGGTGCTTTTCAATGGCCTTTCGTTCGTACACTGCTCCGTGTGTTGTTTTCACCGGATCAACAAACAGCTTGTTGGTGAGTGGACAGATTAGATGTGGTGGTATACATTGTTTCCCAGGATCCACCAATTTCTTTCAAGATGAGAAGTAAAGATTAACATGTTATGCTAATGTAAAAGTGTACCAAAAATGTGACCTGTCATAAGAAAGGTAACGTTCAACTTGTATTGTAATTCTAACTTCTTCTTCAACTTCTAAACAAAGGTCTTCAAAGGTTGTATTTTTTATGGTAGTAACTTCGACAATGTTAAGATTTAATTGCTTACAGTGTTCCTGATTTTTTTGTCTTTCCTCTGTGGGTTCAAAATAGTTCCTTACCTTCTCCATTTCATCCCGTGACTGCGCTGCAGTTTGCTCTGTATGTTTTTTGGCTTCCTGTTCGTACTTCTCAGAACTGGTCAGGAATTCCTCAGCCAGAATGCTTCCACAGAAAAAAAGACAAATGTTTTACTTGAAAGCTTCATTTTTGTTTTTGTGCTTTGTGAAGTACATACCAAAAACACAGAGCTTCATCGTACCTCTACAACCCTGTCTCTCTTTCTCTGATAAAAAGAACATGTGTTTTCTCTTACCAGCCTCATGTAAACTTTATTATTTCTGTTTTTATGTCTCTGTGAAACACTTTGAAATGTTGTTAAGAAAAGTGCTAAACAGATATAGTCTATTATTATTCTATTATTACTGTTATATTACTGAGATGAGCCCCTATAAAACAAAACAGATGCAAAAAATTAAAACTACTGATAATAATGATAATATTCAAATAGAAAAATGGCTTCTAAAGTTTGATTTCTACAGTAATGAAGTATTTGTCAAATGTTAACAAGGATTCAGATTCATACTGTTTATACAAGTCATTGACAAAAAGACATGACTCCGCATTAGTTTGTGGCCCCTCAAAGAGCCTGAAACAGGTGAGGCTGATTAAAAACTGAGTCGTGTCAGCCAGTGATTCATAAAAATAAGCCACTGTGACTCCCTACACCATCAACCAGTGTTTCATTTCTGAGTGACTTATCTAAGAATTTCATACAGAACAACAAGCCTAAACAATTACATTTGTTGATGATCATGCCTGTTACATTTAGCAGAACGTATAATATTATAAAATAAAAAATAAAATAAAAAATTATAAAATAAATCAGTGGTAAGGTTGAGATATACTCAAATGCCCCTTCAGGCTAGCTTAAACATGGTTGCATATTTTGGTGTATTACGGATGTGAAGGGGCTTGAATCTCACCTGTCCAGTGGATCCTCAGGCTCAGGGATGATGAGCAGTCCATACACAGCATTGAGGATATCTCTCATGGTGATCTGGGCATTGTAGTTCCGGTCAAATATGTTGTGGCAGATGCGCCCCACATTGTTAATATTGCAGTGGTACACCTTTGTCCATGTTAAGAAAATAACACAATTAAAGTACATGTATTGATTGCAGTTGTCTGAATTCATTATTTTTTATATTTCTTTGAAGCACTACCACTTCTGAAAAATGATCAATAAGAGAAGGAAAACTCTAAACTGAAAACTCTAAAACACACATGGAAGTTTTTCTTAGCTATTAACAATTTTAAAATAAGAAAATCAAGTCAAGTCAGGATTATACAAACGCCATGGTTTGAATTATGAATGAGGCTGAATGTGTGAAGCTGTTTGTGTTTTTGGCAGGATACACGTGTGACGAAGCGAACGAGTGGAGGCTTCACTGGGTAGTCAGGACCGAACTGGCAGAACAACTCGAAGACTCCTTTCTCATAAGGAGTGTCAGGAGGTCCTTCCATGACAATCTTCCAGAAAGCTGAAAAGTTTAGAAATACGATTTATAAGTTGACTGACACACTTTATCCATGATTGCTTTAAATGACTTTTTAATGTTTAAGAGGACTCTGTACACATCATGACCTTGAACTTGACAAAGTGTATTCAATTATGTGAGTGTTTATTTTAGACAGAATACAGATAAAAACTTTACAGTTTACACAAATTGCTTCTGTATCAGAAAGGTGTGGATGGACCTTTGAATACATCGGATAAGGTGTTTTGACTCCTGTTCTCAAAGAAGGAATCAACCATCTTGGGCATTTATTTCAGCACAACCTTGTTTGTGAGAGGAGAACCTGTTTATATGCTCAGTATGTGAAGTCAGTATGTGAAGTCTTAAGAATAAAAATCCATCACTGAAGTGACACCAAAAAAACTCTGACAATCCCAGGTCAATATTAAGAATAAAAATCCACTCACTGAAGTCAGACTCTGATGGAAAGATGCTGAAGTAGGGATGAGGGTCACAATGCAGGCTCCTCAGCTCCTCCAAGATACGTTTGTCCTTTTCCATCAATTGCCCGATTTTAGCATCTCGGATCTTCTTTTTCAGAGCACTAGTTTGAAAAAGTGAAGAATTAGTGTCTCAGTAAAAACGCAATTCTTTTAATACTTCTGACTGAAATCTGCTAACTGCATTTGAAACATTTTTTAATTACTAAGGTCCTACAAGCTTTGACAACCGTCAGTCAACCAATGTCAGGGTCTCCCTTTCTTTATGGAAGCACCAAAATAAGGTGCGATTGTGAAAACGATTAATTAATTAATGTCGATTAATTTCCTACCAGGTCTGAAAATTTATCAGCAACACTAATCTTTTTAGTATTTAGAAAGCAAAATGTTTTTTATTGCAGTTTCTCAAATGCAATGATTTGCCATTTCTCACTTCTGACTATCAGAGTAATCTTTAGGTTTTGGACAAAAAATATGTTAAAGAAAGATGAGTTAAAAGATATGTTAGTTCAGGATTTAGTTTAAGTTCAAGAACTAAACTGCGATTACTTGTTTTTCAAAAACACAGAATAAAAACTGATCATTTCCCAGGTTTTTTTCTTTGCCCTTCCATAACTACCTAATTATGCAATTATGTCTGTTGTTTGTGTAATTATGTTTTAGAGGTTGGCAAAATTTTATTTATTCACACACTGAAAACTATCAACGCTGAACAATTCAACATCCATTCTACATTCAAATCTTCTTTATTATATTATATTTGATTTCCATCAGTTTCCCATAAAATAGCTCACTGATGCAGAGCTGTTCTGCTGCAGCCAACGTGTCAAAGTTATGCACCTGAAGAAAGCATTTGTGATCATAACTATCAAGAAGAACTGTGATGATTAGTTAATTAATCAATGAAATGATCCACATAAAACTAATTGGCAATTATTTGGATAACTAACTAATTGTTGAAGTATATTTTCCATTAAAAAAAATCCAGAAATTTGATTATTGCAAGTTCTTAAATAACCCACCAGTTTTCTAGATTATGGTTCTGGTTCTAACCAGATGGTTAATTGATTCATTGAGAAAAAAATCAATTGATGACAAAAACAATGGTTCAATGCAGCCCTGCTATAAAGCTGAAATCACATAATGCTGGAACTGCCTGATCACCACCCAAAAATCACTTACGTTCTCTGTCACGGTCACTTTACCACCCATCTGGCTTGGCAAGACAGTCTCTGGGAATTCATCGGACCCATGAGCAGCAGCGAGCTCAGTTAAAAAACTCTGAAAAATACCAAGTTTAAATCAGAGAGCACATCATGACAAAACAGTGTTAAAGACCTGAACATCAGGAAGTGTTTCTGTTACAAACAGGGACAGGTCAGCTGTCTCAGAAAAGGTTTTAAAAAGGTTTCTTAAGTTGGATAAATGTAAGACAAACATAAGTATGAACCTGTACGAGCTGATCAGAGGATCTGATTTCAGCATCAGCTCGAGCTGAAGAAAAAACACGAGCAGAGAAAGTCTTCAGTGGAGTCACTTTGATTTTATGGTTTATTTACACACATTCTCAAGCACAAAATTCAACCAACTAAAAGTACAAATGCACATATGGAAGCTTTAAGCACAAAAACTGTGTAAGGTCAGTGTACATCTTGGAAAATTAGTTATTTAAACTTGAAAATGGTTTAATAGATGGGCTTTATGCTTAAGATTTATGCTACCTGAAGAACAGCTCCACTTTTTAAAGCCAGTTTCGAAAAACCTAAACATTCATACTCATGTCAAATCTTCAATCAGATCAACATTTCATTCACATATCCACGCCCAAAAAACAGGCCTCAGATAAACACGTTACACTGCTTTGCTTGCAACTGTTGTTTGTGTTGCTGTTACTAATTTGCACTGTATATCTTTTTGTTCATACTTTATATATCCTAGCAGTTATATCTATATCTTTATCTGAATAGGTACATTAATCTACACTCTCTACTCTCTGAAGTTGAATCTAATCTGATCTAGTTATCCATTACAAAGGCAACCAACAACCAAAAGTAAATAACTGATTAAATAAAGAAAAATCCAAACAAATTATATCTACTATTGAAAATGTAAGCCTTTAAGAAAACACATACTGCACCCTCATGTATTGGCAGGCTAAAGTCACATATAACCATTTGGGTGGTTATCAAAGTGCTTAATGTGTTTTCAGTGCAAAAGTAAAGATGCTCAAACATTCAAAAGAAACATTTTAGTGTGCACAGTCAGTAAGGTGAGGTTTAGTGCGCTTGAAAGGTCCAGATCAAAGTGCTTAAATGAACCCTATTAGCAGTTCAGTACATTACAAATGTGCAAAATACAGATTAGACTGCACTGGATTAGGTTGCACCTTTAAAATATTAAACTGATTTTCATAAAAACCTTCAAAATATTAAGCTTACACCTTCAGCATAAGCATATGGTGTATGCCTTAGTGTGAATCAGCACATGTGGTTAGCATTTCTATATTAGCCTTAATGGCTAGAGACAAGTAGCTGTAACAGGAATGATCCAATTTCTGACCCACTTAAATCAACTTATTATCCTTTTCTTCACAAGGTAAGTGTTTGCTCGCTAGAAAGTGAACTCTCATCAGAAAAGGTCAACAGGTGGGAGCTTCTGATTGGTTGACAGTTCGCGTCTAAACCACCTTTTCAAAATAAATTCCTTTTTACTGATATCACTGTCCTTATTTACCATGTGCATCTGTCTGTATTTTATCCGTTGATTTTTCATATGAATTAAACTTAAGTATGAGGCAGAGCGAGGTGACCTCCATCCTGTGTTGATGCTTGTAGCTGCCACACATGATGCAGAGAGCTTCGCCTGGTGCAACTTTAATTCTCTCCTCTTTTACCACTGGCACTCTGACACCGTGAAAACTATAAAATGGACAAAAAATACAAATGCCATAGTACCATATTTCCACAAATAATACATAGAAATCATATTTAGATTTTTTAATTTAATACAAATCATTTTAGTAAACTTAAATAATGAATCTGTACATGAAATTAGACTTTCAAACTACTGTAAGTTACAGCTCTTATTTAAATAAAAATAATGTCAGTTTCCTTTTGTTTTAAATAAAATGAACCCCTCTCTTTTACAATGAAAACGTTAGTAGACTAATACGTTAGTTTCCTCCTACCTCCTTCTGCTTCCAAGGGCGCTAAGTGTGAACTCTATCTGCTAGCAGCTTATCTTCCACACACGTTACATGTTGTCCCTAGTAACATAAGCACAAACCAAATTAACACAAGACTCAAGAGTCTTTATTTGTCATTATGTTTTCACACAATGAAAGTTAAGATTGGTGACTCCCAGCTGTAAACATAAATATATGTGAATATATGTCATATGTACATAGTCATAAATATCTAAAGCATAAAGTTCACATCACAACCCTCTTTTTGTTTCCACTTTCCCTTTTGACCCCGCTAATATATCGTAAAGACACAATTTTAATAAATTAATCACTTATGTACTGGCATAACAAACATCATTCATTCATTTATTCAATTCAAAGCTTCACACCAAACCATGGTGTCATTATAATCACTCTGCCTGTTTTACTCTTATTGTCCACTTGATGGCACAGTAGAGCAAATGAAGCTTCGGCCCAGGACTGAAAGCTTCAAAGCTTCATGAGGCTTCATCTCACCATCACTACAAAAAACGAAGTGAACCACAATTAAACAACCTTTCACAAGTTTCAACACAGAATACGACAAGTAAATCATTTGTTAGCATGTTTTACCAACTCTGGAGCAACGAGAGTCGTTTCGATAAGAAGGAAGCAGGAAGTCCAGCATCAGCAATAACAGGAAGTAGTAGAAGAAGAGCGGTGCACTTCAAAGTAAAAGCACAAAAGTGCAAAGTGGCAGAGCCGCATCATTTACCATAAATTTTCCCCAAATTCCATCGACCCATCCCCCATTGTACATTGCTGCTGCAACTTTGTTTATGTATATATTTTTTACATATATTTATGTTTGAAGACAATAAAGTCCCCCTCCTTGAACCGCCACCTTACCTGTGGTGGAGGGGTTTGTGTGCCCGAATGATCCTAGGAGCTATGTTGTCGGGGGCATTACGCCCCTGGTAGGGTCTCCCATGGCAAACAGGTCCTAGGTGACGGGCCAGACTAAGAGCGGTTCACAAGCCCATCATGAAAAGAAGAATATCAAGGACCATTACGTCGCCCGGATTGGCGTTACCGGGGCCCCACCCTGGAGCCAGGCCTGGGGTTGGGGCTAGGCAGGCGCCTGGTGGCCGGGTCTTTGCCCACGGGACCCAGGCCGGGCTCAGCCCGAAATGGCGACGTGGGCCCGCCTTCCAGTAGGCTCACCACCCGCAGGAAGGTCCATGAGGGGCCGGTGCAATGTGGTTTGGGTAGCAGTAGCAGTCGTGGCAGGGAGCCTCGACGACCCAATCCCTGGAACAAAACTCTGGCAATAGGGACATGGAATGTCACCTCACTGGGGGGAAGGAGCCTGAGCTCGTGCGGGAGGTTGAGAGGTACCGGCTAGAGATAGTCGGGCTCACCTCCACGCATAGCTTGGGCTCTGGAACCCAGCTCCTTGAGAGGGGCTGGACCCTCCACTACTCTGGAGTTGCCCAGGGTGAGCGGCGGCGAGCTGGTGTGGGCTTGCTTATAGCTCCCCAGCTCAGCCGCCACCGTGTGTTGGAGTTCACCCCGGTGAACGAGAGGGTCGCTTCCCTGCGCCTTCGGGTTGGGGATAGGTCTCTTGCTGTTGTTTGTGCCTACGGGCCGAACAGCAGTACAGAGTACCCGGCCTTCTTGGAGTCCCTGGGAGGGGTACTTGATAGTGCTCCGACTGGGGACTCCATTGTTCTACTGGGGGACTTCAACGCTCACGTGGGCAACAACAGTGATACCTGGAGGGGCGTGATCGGGAGGAACGGCCTCCCCGATCTGAAACCGAGTGGTGTTCTGTTATTGGACTTCTGTGCTAGTCACGGTTTGTCCATAACGAACACCATGTATGAGCAATACAAGGGTGTCCATCAGTGCACATGGCACCAGGACACCCTAGGCCGGAGGTCGATGATCGACTTTGTTGTCGTTTCATCTGATCTCCGGCCGTATGTCTTGGACACTCTGGTAAAGAGAGGGGCTGAGCTGTCAACCGATCACCACCTGGTGGTGAGTTGGATCCGCTGGCAGAGGAGGAAGTTGGACAGACCTGGCAGACCCAAACGTATTGTGAGGGTCTGTTGGGAACGTCTGGCCGAGCCCTCTGTCAGGGAGGTCTTCAACTCCCACCTCCGGAAGAGCTTCTCACAGATTCCGAGGGAGGCTGGAGACATTGAGTCCGAGTGGACCATGTTCTCTGCCTCCATTGTCGACGTGGCGGTTCGAAGTTGTGGACGCAAGGTCTCTGGTGCCTGTCGTGGTGGCAATCCCTGAACCCGGTGGTGGACACCGGAAGTAAGTGGGATGCTGTCAGGCTGAAGAAGGAGTCCTATCGGACCATGTTGGCCTGTGGGACTCCTGACGCAGTTGACAGGTACCGGCAGGCCAAGCAAGCCGCAGCCTGACGGACGGTCCTGGAGGCAAAAACTCGGGTCTGGGAGGAGTTCGGTGAGGCCATGGAGGAGGACTATCGGTCGGCCTCGAAGAGATTCTGGCAAACCGTCCGGCGCCTCAGAAGGGGGAAGCAGTACTCTGCCAACACTGTTTACAGTGCAGGTGGGGAGCTGTTGACCTCAACTGAGGACATTGTCGGACGGTGGAAGAAATACTTCGAGGATCTCCTCAATCCCACCGACTTGCCTTCCAATGAGGAAGCGGAGGCTGGGGACTCTGAGGTGGACTCGTCCATCACCCAAGCCGAAGTCACTGAGGTAGTTCAGTAAGCTCCTCGGTGGCAAGGCGCCGGGGGTGGATGAGATCCGCCCTGAGTACCTCAAAGTCTCTGGATGTTGTGGGGCTGTCTTGGCTGACACGCCTCTGCAACATTGCATGGAGGTTGGGGACAGTACCTCTGGAGTGGCAAACTGGGGTGGTGGTCCCTCTTTTAAAAAGGGGGACCGGAGAGTGTGTTCCAACCTACAGAGGGATCACACTTCTCAGCCTCCCCGGGAAGGTCTACGCCAGGGTACTGGAGAGGAGAATTGGCCGGCCTATAGTCGAACCACTCGGATTCAGGAGGAACAATGCGGTTTTCGTCCCTGGTCGTGGAACACTGGACCAGCTCTATACCCTCCGCAGGGTGCTTAGAGGGTTTATGGGAGTTTGCCCAACCAGTCCACATGTGCTTTGTGGATCTGGAGAAGGCATTCGACCGTGTCCCTCGTGGTATTCTGTGGGGAGTGCTCCGCGAGTATGGGGTCCGGGGGCCTTTGCTAAGGGCTGTTCGGTCTCTGTACGACCGGAGCAGGAGCTTGGTTCGCATTGCCGGCAGTAAGTCAGACCTGTTCCCAGTACATGTTGGAAATCAATTTTTTTTCATCTCTGCTTTTTGCAGATGATGTTGTCCTGTTGGCTTCTTCAAGCCAGGACCTTCAGCATGTGCTGGAGCGGTTTGCAGCCGAGTGTGAAGCGGCTGGGATGAGAATCAGCACCTCCAAACCGAGGCCATGGTACTGATCGGAAAAGGGTGGTGTGCCCTCTCCGGGTGAGTGGAGAGGTCCTGCCTCAAGCGGAGGAGTTCAAGTATCTCGGGGTCTTGTTCACGAAGTGAGGGAAAGATGGAGCGTGAGATTGACAGGCGGATTGGTGCAGCGTCCTGCAGTTATGCGGTCGGTGTACCGGACCGCCGTGGTGAAGAAGGAGCTGAGTCGAAAGGCGAAGCTCTCGATTTACCGGGTCAATCTACGCTCCCACCCTCACCTATGGTCATCGCGAACTTTGGGTAATGACCGAAAGGACAAGATCGCATGGATACAAGCGGCCGAAATGAGTTTCCTCCGCAGGGTGGCTGGGCGCTCCTCAGAGATAGGGGTGAAGCTCGGTCATTCGGGAGGAGCTCTGAGAAGAGCCGCCTGCTCCTTCGCATCGACGAGAGGAGTCAGCTGAGGTGGCTTGGGCATCTATTTCGGATGCCCCCTGGACGCCTCCCTAGGGAGGTGTTCCAGGCGTGTCCCACCGGGAGGAGGCCTCGGGGAAGACCCAGGACACGCTTGGAGAGACTATGTCTCTCTCGACTGGCCTGGGAACGCCTCGGGATCCCCCCGGAAGAGCTGGAGGAAGTGTCTGGGGTGAGGGAGGTCTGGGCATCTCTGCTCAGACTGCTGCCTCCGCATGACCCGGTCCCGGACCAAGCGGATGAAAATGGATGGATGGATGGACAATAAAGTCAATAAAGGTCAAACCAGTCGCCGCTGTGTTTGAAGTGCGCATTTACTAACGCAATTTTGTCTAACGTTATAGTGATAGGAAATAAAAAAAAACCTTAAATAAGACAAATGTATTCCATAAGTAGCTCAACACGTGATACTGGACTCAGTACTTCCTATACTACTAGCATAAATATTATCAACTACTTTTACTGTGTACTTTTCCAGTAATTCACTGTCAAAGTCCCTTACACATAGCAATAAGAACCATTTTCGCCTAACTTTAAAGTGGCAATAAAATCAGTTTCTTCCATAAGTAGTTCACAAAACTTGTACTGCTGAACTTAGTACTTCCTATACTACTAGCATAAATATTATCAACTACTTTTACTGTGTAGTTTTCCCAGTAATTCACTATCAAAGTGCCTTACGGATAGCAATAAGAAGCATTTTTGTTTAACTTTCACGTGAAATAATATCAATGTCAATGTCTTCAATAAGTAGTTCAGCAACTAGTAGTGCTGGACCTAGTACTTCTTCACAAAGGAGCAGAAGATGGCAGTATGTGGCAATCACAGTTGATTATCACAATGGGAAGATCGGAAATTACCCTACCTGTTCTGGAGGACCTACTGCAACTGATGTGGAAGGTGAGTCTACTGGCACCCTGTGTTAATATCAAAGTCTGCTTTATTGTCAATTCTGCAGCACTTACTGGACAAACAGAGAATTGCAACTGCATTTTTTTCAAACCTTGGTGCATGAAATACAAAAAAATAAGCCAACCACAACAAAATAAACAAAAGGAGTACAATCAAACTGGAAGAATAAAGAAGAATAAATAAGACATGTAATAAATAGACAAGGCAAATTACAGTCAGTGCAAATATATATGGTTATAGTCCAATAAGAAGCCTGAGTAGCTTGTGGTCTGGTTAAAGTGATTAAAGTGGGTGTGAGCTTAAACTTTTGACACTCTCAGGGTTCCTGAGGGTTTACTGTGCAGTTTACCAAAATACAACTCTATATTTCGGTATTTCGGTATGTCTGTGTCTTAACAGAAAGCCTGAGTTAACAATATCAAATTTTACAACTGTGACAGTGCATAAATGCTAATATAGTGACAGTCTACTAGAGTGCATGACCTTCAGTCTAACCTAATATATAACATATGTACAGTTTGATACAGATGGAGCTGACATCGTGAGAATGTCCAGTGTCGCTTCAGGAGACGATGCACCGTCCCTGATGCTACAAAGTGATGGACGTTTAGATACTGACTCATCAGCAGCAAGAAGGATGCCAGACAAAGTGAAGAAGTTGTCATGTCTATGTTTCAGTTGTAATTTTAGATCAAAATGATCCATCATGATTTTAATTCTACATTTCTTTTTCATTTCATTTCTTTTTATTCCTGTTACAGATCAACTTTGACAACCACCAAGCCAATTCTGTCCTTTGTAAATGTTGACAGAGCCCACTGGAAGCTGCTGGTCAGTGATAGTTTCTGCAAAAGATCAGTTTATATTAAGTATGTTTATATGATTTATAAAGATGTTCTGAGTCTTATTATGTTTTATGTGATTTATATAAAACTTTTTTTCTAGTACATATTTCCTGCCATAAGATCAGTGTTTTTGGTGGATCATATCAGCATCTAATTCATCTGAGGAGGCAGACTCTGGAAATGCAGCAAAAAGAGTGCAGTAAGTCAACACATTAGATATCAAGTATCAGTAAAAAATGATGATTGATTTGGCTAAAGAGGTGAATATCCCAAAAATAAAATAATTAAACATGTAAATTAAACATGACAGTACATGTTTGATTTATATTTAATGCTTTGTGTAAGTAAAAATGTATAAGCATAGTTGGCACAAGTTTCCAAACCCAGACCACTGAAGCACTTAAGTTTGCTTGTTGGTTCTTAGCTGTCTTTGTTCTTACACCTCCCAGTCACACCATCAGTACCTATATACCAATATACTAAATGAGATATCTCAGGAGAAAAGGTAACCTAGATGATATTCCAAGGTCCATACTGACAAGATGAGGAGAAGGATGCAAAGAGGAGTGAGGGAGTGGAGACTAATACACAATATATTTTACAAAGGGAATACTTCTTATGTTATTGTAAGATGAGGAGAACATGAGCTGCTGGGGATATGGCAAGAGGCCAGGCAAGGAATAGTTTGGTCTGCATGAGGACAAAAGATAGAAACTGAGGATTGTATAAGGCAGAAACCATGAAGATTGTCTTCTGTTCATGTTTGGTTTTAAAGGACAGCAGGGGAGAGTTTATTAAAGACTGAACAATACATCTTTGCTGTAATGTCCAGCTGTTACCCCATTTTTGTTAGATATTTGCAATCACTGAATGACAGTGTGTTTAATTTAATGAGTAAATTGTATTTTATGAGTTTTCATAAGTATGTAAATAGTGTAGATGTGTGTTTGTGAATATGTTTACATATTTTCATGGCTGGGGTAACAATTTTGAATATGTAGATAGATGTAAATCATTTAACATATTCATATTTAATTATTTACAAATTTAGATGTTATATTTATATTGGGTTATTATTATTTTAGTACTATTATTATATTAGATATTATTATAATTGTAACAAAAATGTAAATAGTAAATTTATGTTTCAAATAGATACTTATAATTTAAAATATACATGTATGTGTGGATTATTGCAAAACCAAAGCAAACATAGGTAAATGATAAAACACTAGTGCTGTATGTGCTAATGATGTTACTGAATTTAAAAGGAAGAATTTCAAAAACCAAAAACATTTCATTGTTACCTGAGAATGCTTCATATTGCTGTCTGTAAGGCACTTTGAGACTGAATTACTGGAAAAAAAGTACACAGTAAAAGTGTTTGAGTAAAATTATTTATGCTAGTATAGGAAGTACTAAGTCCAACAGTACAGGTTTGTGAACTACTTATGGAGGAAATTAATTTTATTGCTCTTTAAAGTTACACGAAAATACTTCTAATTACTATCTGCAAGGGACTGCAACACACACACACACACACACACACACAGAAAGAGAGATGCTTTATTTTGAAACCCGGAAGTAGTCGTTGGTGGCGTTAGCGGTATCTTTAAGATGTCCGAGCTTTAATATTGTCCGTGCGAAACTTTCAATTGATTCAATTGTTCTTTATGTTCATAAACCGACAGTTACTGTTAAATTATTCCCTTAAATCTGCCTCATATCTGTGAGACTGAGTGAAACCGGAAGTGATTTCTAAAAGCTTTCCAGATGTTTCTTTGCTTTCACCATAAACTTCAGAGTAAATGCACTTTAAATACCGCAGTGTTGGTACAGTCCAGCTCGGCTCGTTGGTACAGTCCAACCAAGGGCGGGAAAGCACCGAGCGTCACGTGACTCGGTCAGAGCGTCAACATGGCGACGAGCAGGAAGGATTAGCAGTTTGTTCCGAGGAAGCACCGAGCCTCATCCTCATCTTCATCTTCAGGAGATCATCGCTCGGTTCCCGGTGAGTCGTCCCGCCTGCTGTCCCGGTAAACCGACAGCTCAGAGTTTGAGCCGGCTGAGCTAGCTTTAGTGCTAATGTTAGCATGTTTATTTGTAAACAAACAGTAAACACAAACACTGTTTAAAGAACAAACATGAGACAGCCAATCAGCTGTGAGAGAAAACCAAAGTTTATTCACAGGAAAGAGTCAAAATCTGCTTTAGGTTCACATTTTAAACTCAATCACTACAGTTATTCTTCTGTAATGTGTTTAAAGTGAGAATATCAGGGTTTAACTCAAGTAAAATATATAATTAAAATAACATTTCATTTACAGTAAATCATTAAAACGTTATACAAAAATGAATTCACTTCTGTCATTATTTTGACACTGTAAGGATTTTATGTTTAAGTTTTAACATTTAAACATACATACAGATGCTTCAGGTGAATTTATAAAGTATATTTATTTATTGGTCATAAGTTTATCTAGTTTGTTGGTCTAAGCTTTATGTGTATCAGCATGTGATGACATAATATATAATAATACATAACCAGATCACTAAAAATCAACATATCTCACAGTAAATATCTCAATAACTCAGCTTTGAGTTCACATTTTATAAAGAAAAAAACCCCTGCAGTGCTGTTCTGACACATCAAGATGCATTTTGTGTTTCAGAAGAATTTATAAAGTATATTTATTTATCAGTCAGAGCCATGTGTGTATTACATATTTAATCAGTCAAATAATCTTTGGAAAAGCACACTTTGAACCAAACAGTTTGTTTGTCTTTTTGTGTTTAAAGTAGTGAAGCTGAGATCATTTACAATTTTTGTGAAATTAAAAAACTTTATTGCTGTTGACGTCCTGCAGATCTTTGAGGCTGTCTCTCTCTCTCTCTCTGTGATCGAGCTCTGAGGCGGCAGGATGCCGGGGAAAACCGGTGACAACCTTAAACCGGGGGACTTGGTGTTCGCCAAGATGAAGGGCTTCCCTCACTGGCCTGCCAGGGTGTGTACACACAAACACACACAAACACACACATCAATACTTAATTAGATGTGTCTGTGATTTAATAGATGATGATGTGTTCCTGTGTGTGTTCAGGTCTGTAAATCAGACGACGGCTACAAGAAGCGAGTCCCGGTCTTCTTCTTCGGGACTCATCAGATGTACGTAGTCTGCCAATCAGTGACATCACTTCTCTAATAAACTGTCGACTGCATTGATTGAGCTGTGATTGATCTCTCCTTCCTGCCTCAGAGGTCACCTCCTTCCAGAGAACATTGTTCCTTTTGTCGGGAACAAGATGAAGTACGGCAGCGGAGTCCGAATCAAAGGCTTCGCCGAGGGGATGTGGGAGATCCAGAACACGCCTGGAGTCGGCAGTAAAGTCAAAGTCGGCGTCTCTCTCTCTCTCTCTCTCTCTCTCTCTCTCTCTCTCTCTCTCTCTCTCTCTCTCTCTCTCTCTCTCTCCTCTCTCTCTCTCTCTCCTGTTTCAGTTGACGTCTCTCTCTCAGCCGCTGTGACACAAATTAATTCACACCAGAAATACTTTACCTGCAGAATCAGCGTGAGAGTGCTGACAGCTGAAATAAACTGCAGCATTGCTGAAAAACTGGAAATATGGAGTCATCATTCCTATGAGAGCTCGACAGGGACAAAAGTGCTGACATATAATAAAGTGACACATAATAAAGATTAAAAATAGATTTTTTTACAGGTTGGTACAGTTATTTAAAGGGTCTAATGTAGAAGAGCTATGTCAAAGGCAACATACCTAAATATTCAATAAGACGTGCAGGCTGTTTAGTTAATCCCACACTTATTTATTTTACTTAGTTTTTCAGGTGTTTAGTCATAAAGAAAAATATCTGACAGTGACATTTTGGACTTGACGATATCTCTTTAAAGCTCCGTACTTTTTCTGACTTCAGTTACAAAACAAATGCAGCAAAATCTCACGCTGATAAAGCTGCAAATTATTTGAGAAATTATGATTATTATTCTTATTGTTCTTTAATCATTTATTTAATTTCTTTCTGTTGTGTCCTCAGATACCACAGACCAACACACAAAGTACATCTGCCAAATCGTCTTCTGCCTCTAAAACTGACAAACGTGCCCCCACTAAATCAACTCCCAGTAAATCTGCCCCTGCAAATCCCGACAGCAAACCAGCTGCTGGCAGAGGTACTCTGAGCAAAGGTACAAGCAGAAAGGAAACTGCTGTCGCTGCTGTGGCTAAAACTCCTACAAGAGCATCACTGAGATCTGCTCCAGAGAAAACTACAGACTCCAGACTGACCTCTGAACAGGCGTCAACGTCAAAAGGACGCCAACGTTACGGATGCTGCTCAGACTGCGAATACAAGAAGCCGAAGGGCAGCTGCTAGTAGCAGCAGGACTGAAAATACAGCTAACACCACTTCTGCAGAGAGTAAAAAAGAGGTAAGAAGGTTTGGGATGTTCTAGTTTTTGATAAATGTTGGATAGGAGGTCTTGGTGGTCAAGTTTCCATGCAAATGTGAAAATGTGACTGAAATCTTTGTTTCCATCCAATCCTGCTGTGTGAATGAGTTAATTTGCAGCTGAAGGAGCTAAGTCTCCATTAAAACACCCCACTTCAACCATAACTTCAAGAATGAACCTTTAGAAATGTTGGCTGCTGTTGAGGTTCCCTGAAGCTGATTCTTCAGCTGCCTCAAAGGTCAAACTGACTTGTGGAAATTAAATACTGTATTTTTCCTGTTGTTCAGACAACAGCAAACAGGGTGAAAACAAAAAGTCCCTCCAAAGCTTCTGTGAATGAAACTGCTTCAGCGAAACCTGCTGCAAAACAGACCAATGCAGACGCTACAAACAGTGAACCTGCAACTGAAAAGACCAGGGAAGCTCCAGATGAAGGCAACAGACTCCAAACCAGCTTCTAAGAAGGTTGAAATATCATCAACTTCCACCACTACAGATACTGAGGAGGCTACAAGTCCAGCTACTACCAGGAGCAAAAGCTGCAGAGTCCAAGGTAAATACACTGCCAGTGATGAATCTCCAGGAAGCATTACTCTTAAAATGTACTAACAGTCCAACAGACAGCAGGAGAAGAGGTGAGGGTGGGATGAACTGACAGCTTCAGACTGACATTTAGCTCCTATTTTTAAAAATGCACCCTCCTTCATTCATTTCAGTGATCTGTTGCTAAAATCACAGAAAAAAAGTTGTACCTGTGTGACTTTTTGTGCCAATGCAGACTGACATCTTCTTGCAACACACATTTTATAGGCCAAGTCGTGAAAATTCAAAGTCCGGTTCAAACTCTTTTTTCCACAAGTCCATGTGTTGTTATCCGTTCCACCACAGAGACATTTCCCCTTTAACCTTGTTAAATACTGTATTTTTCTTTTTGTGTCATCAGAAAACATCAAACATGATGAAAACAAAAAGTCCCTCCAAAGCTTCTGTGAACAAAACTGCTGCAAACAAACCTGCTGAGAAACAGACCAATTCAGACACTATAAACAGTCAGCCTGCAACTGAAAAGAAAGGTCTGAGCACCAAGGAAGCTCCGACGAAGGCTACAGACTCCAAACCAGCAGCTAAGAAGGTCGAAATATCATCAACTTCCACCACTACAGATACTGAGGAGGCTTCAAGTCCAGCTACTACCAGGAGCAAAACTGCAGAGTCCAAGGTAAATACACTGCCAGTGATAAATCTCCAGGAAGCATTACTCTTAAAATGTACTAATCAGTCCAGCAGACAGCTGGAGAAGAGGTGAAGGGTTCAAACCGACATTAATGCAGTGTTTCAAAAATGCAGCCCATTTTTGAAACACTGCAAAAAATGTTGCACATCCTCTGAAACACACTTTTTTTTTTGCTAAGTTGAACTTTTGTGAAGCGTAAGTGTCTGGCTCAAGCTTCTGATTTCACAAGTCCACGTCTATGTGTTTCCACCAACGACACATGTTCCCCTTTGAACTTTTCAAACACTGTATTTTTCAGTAAATCTCTAAGAATAGAGAAAAGTCCAGAAACAGAAAACAGATTTAGGTGCCACCATACATCTTCATTGAAGCTCCCCTAAAGGACAAACAGCTCCACAACAAAGACAGTTGAGACACAGCTTTTAATAAACTCCTGATAACTTTGGATTCACTTCTGGTGTTTATTTCTTTGTTTTGTCAGGCTGATGCTGAGCAGCAGAAGAGACGGACGTCTGCTGGTCCTGCTGTGACCTCTCCAGGTAACTAACATGCTGCTAATTCATTTGTTATCTTTAGGATGAAAGCTGTTAAAGTTGGAGAAGTTAAAACTGTCTTTCTCCAACAGTCAGCAAGAAACTGAAGACCTCCGAACAAAAGAACAACCAGAAAGATGAAGATGAGAAGAAGAGCGAAGGAGTCAAGAGGAAGAGAGAAGAGGAGGAGAAAACAAATCAGGCCAGCGAAGGAAAGAAAGAAGCGACGATGAAAGAAAGTCAGGGGACAAAAAGAAAGAGAGAGGAAAAAGTTGAGGAGGAAAAACAGAAAAAGACAAAACATGGTGAAGGTGTAGAAGGAAAGAAAGAAGTGATGACAAAAGAGAAAACAGAAAAGACGTCAGCAGAGAGTCGAGGAATGAGGACGAGGAGAGCAGAGAAAGAAGAACAGAAGGAGGAGAAACCCAAAGGAGATGGCAGTGACGAAAAGAAAGAGGAGAGGACGAGGAGAAAAACAAGGTCAGAGAGCGAAGGAAGAAAAAGGGCGAGAGAAAAGGAGGCGCAGCCGAAAACGAAGGACGTCACAGAAGGAAATAAAGAGGTGACGACGAAAAGAGAGGAGAGCCGAGGAACGAAGAGGAAGAAGGAGGAGAAGGAGGTGACGGTGGAGGAGAAAACCGGAGAGAACGAAGGCATGAAGACGAGGAGAGCCGAGAAAGAGGAACAGAAGAAGAAAACAAAGGATGCCGATGAGGAAGGAAAGAAAGGAGAAGCGATAAAAGAGAAGATGACGGAGGAAGAAAAGGAGAAAGACGAGGAGGTAAAACTGTTCACGTTTCTTTAGTTTCTAGTGGGGTGGATTTTTATTTAAAAGACAATAAATGTAAAAATTCAAGTCAGGAGAACATTTTTACACTGATCAGGCGTCCTGACAGGTGAACTGTGGATTAAATATAATGAACATGATGAAACATGTAAAATAAAGTAATAGGTCAACATAACGTTCATCTTCTTTGTGCAGCGACAGCGCCGCCTGGCTGACAAACGGGAAAGTCTGCTGAAGTCTCTGAGAGGTCTGCTGAAGGCCTGGGAGAGGAGTGACGAGGAGTCAGGCGATGAAGAGCTCCCAGTGAGAAACACACACATTTTCATCAGATTAAAGTGTTAAAGGAAGTGTTCGCTGTTTATTCGTGTTTGTTTGTCACACTTCAGGAAAACTGTGGGCGGAGTGTGGAAGAAGATTGAGAGGACGTTGCAAAAGAGGAGCATCAAAGAAACGATCGGCAAGAAATCAGGCACCAAAGCTTCGGTGGGTCAGAAGACGAACATAAAGAAAGATAAAAACGAGGCCAACACGGAGGAAAAACAGAAAGAAAGTGATGACAAGAAAGACGAGGGTGTGAAGAAGGACGACAGAGCCGATCAAATCAACAAAACCACAAGCGATGGAGTGAAGACGCAAGAAAAGGAGAAGGAAGACACTTTGGGAAAAGAAAGAGGAGGCAGATAAAGAGAAGAAAGGAGAGGAAACAAAGCAGCAGAAAGACGAAGAGAAGAAAGACGAGAGAAAAATAATCGGGAAGATTGTGAAAGCAAGCGGAGCGAAGGTTCAGGTCAAGACGATAATGGGAGGAACAATGGCGACGCCGGCGGAGGAGGAGAGGAAGAAGAAAGAGGAGAAGACGAGCAGAGAAGAAAAAGTAGACGACAAAGAAGAGTTTAGAAAAGGAGAAAGAAACAGAGGGAGGAAAGAGAGGGAGCGAAGTGGAGAAGAAAACTGAAGAGAGGAAGACAGAGGGAAGGAAGTCTGAAAGAACGAGAGCAGCGAGGGAGGACAAAAAAGACACGAACATGATGGAGGTGGAGGACGAAAAGGGAAAAGAGGAAAAGAGTGAAGAGCAGAAAACGTCTGTAAAAATGCAAAAGAAGAACGAAGCCGAGGTGGAAAAAATTACGACGAGAGAAAAGAAGAGAGAGGGAGAATCAAAAGAGAAGAAGAACGACAAAGATCCTGCAGAAGAAAAGATCACCGAAGACACAAAACCACAGAAGAACAGTGTAGAAGACAAGAAGAGCGACAGAAAGACAACAGAAAGAGCAGAGACGCTGCAGACAGATTCAAAAACTGAAGAAGAAGAAGCAAAAATGCAGACGAGGAGCAAAGAAGAAGAAAGTAACGCTCAGAGCGATTCGGTGGAGCCGACAGCAACGATGAAGCAGCAGAAGAAAAGTGTCAAACATGACGCTGACGGACTCGACTCTGCACAGGATCCACGGAGACATCAGGATCTCTCTGAAAACAGACAACCCTGTAAGACATCTACACACAAACACTCAGTGCTTCTATTTTACTGAAGCCATTTAACCTGTTAAATGTAAAAGATTCAGCACCACAGAGCGATTTAACCTCTTTATTTCATCAAACAAGCTGCAAAAATCCACAAAAACATCAGTCTGACTGTAAAACCAGTGAAAGGTACTGACACTCCTCTCAGTCCTGTCCTGGGCCCACACAGCTTTCATATATTTTGATAACGATGACATACATCTGTTTCTCTATAATCTGTTTTTTATGATGACGATGTGTTGGTGTCTCTGCGAGAGAATTATCAGCCGGGTCTGCAGCTCACCGGCTTCACGATGTCGCCGTTTTCACCGTAAAAACAGTAAAAAGCCACCATCTATTCACATAGCTGAGATCATCAGAATCAGGTTTAACGCCAAGCAGGTTTTCACACACGAGGAACTCTCCATATGTTGGTAAGAGATAATAAGTAGAAAAAATGAAGAGCGAAATCAAGTACTTGAAGTTAGAAGTTTAAAATAAATATAAAATGCACAATATCAAAAAGTAGAAAGCAGCTCTTATCAAAAAAAGATAAAATAAAGATTAATTGTGCAATATCAAGAGTTGTTTAGATTAAATGACTGTATTGAATGTGTAAAAGTGTTTTCTGTGGATGTGCAAAAAGTTGACAGTTTAAAGAGACAATATCTGAAGTAAGAAAAGTATTTGATGTCACAAAAGTTTGACCTCATGAAAAGTCAGAGGATCATCGAAGAAATGTTTAGAGGAGACGTGAATGTGTAAAATACATCTCATGACAACCCATCAAATCATTTCTGAACTTCTGTGTGTTCGTGTTAAACATTTCAACTCGTCTTTGCGTTGACTTTTTTATGTAACTGTGCTGCAGGAAAAATTTGACTTCCTGTTTGGTCTGAACACACCGTGAAGTTACAGCAGGCCTGTGGAGATATTCTGCCCTCTCGTGGCTCTAAATGTGCATTCAGATCGATCCGATTCAAACGTGATTGAAGAGTTTAAACTGAGAAAGGTGTTTGTGTGTTTCAGGACGTCAGTAAGTGTCTGTCGGCGTTGGATCAGCTCAGTATGGTGTACGTGACGTCCAAACACGTGCAGAGACACAGCGAGCTCGTGGCCACGCTGAGGAAGGTACGCAGAGGAAACTGACGTAGAAAACATCTAAAAATGAGAATCTGCCTCCAAAGTGACGTGAACTTCTCTGTGCAGCTGCGTTTCTACAGAGCCAACCAGGCCGTCATGGAAAAGGCCTCCATGCTCTACAACCGCTTCAAGAACGCCTTCCTGGTGGGGGAGGGCGAGGAGGTGGTGAGCGCCGCCTTCCTGCGCTCGCTGCTGGAGGAGAAGGAGGGGGAGGAGGCCCAGCGGGTGGAGCGCTGCAGGGAGCGGCTGAGGAGGGAGGAGCTGCTGCAGGAGGTGAGGAGGCGCATGGAGCAGGTGAAGGGCAGGAGGACGGCCGACGGAGGAGGAGACGAGGAGGAGGCGAAGACAGGAGGTACATAAAGAGTCTGTACGTGAACGCAGCAATAACAGGTCTGTGACACAAAACAAACAAAAATGGAAATATCATCAATTTATGGCATCAATCAGTTTCATCAGTAATCAATATTTACAATTTCACAAAGTAACACCGACTCAAAGTTCACTTGCTGGATTTTTTTCTCTTTAAACATCATCAACTAATGAAAGAAACACCAGTAAGTCGACTTTGAGTTGACATTTTTCTTAATATTAGCACATATTTATTTTTTCTAATGTATTGACATTGTTTGCAAAGTTGTGTGTATGAAATAAAATTATAAAAAAACATTAAAAATAATATTTGGTATTAGTATATAAAGTTCTTAAAGTTATGAAGTTATTTGATGTATTATTGGTATTTATTTTGTGTTGAGAGTGTAAGAATTTTTATTTAGTTATTTATTTCAATCTTGAATTAACAAAATATTTTTTAAGTGTAATATTGATTATTAGTCTTAATTATTAATGAGTACCTTGAAATTAAATCATATTTCATTATTAATATGATGAATGTAAATTATAATATACAATGACTTTTTGTTTATTTGTTTATTGTTTACCACCCCGCAGCTCGAGTGGACTCTTCCTGAATCAACCTGGACTAAACCAACTGAGACGTGGAAAAGGAAACATCACAACCTAATTTACCTCATCTCACACACACACACACACACACACCTGAGTAGAAGTCACCTGTTTGTCTCACCTGAGCGGGCGGTGACGTCGTTCACTTCACCAACAACAGTGTTTGTTTAACTCTCCTGTTCTCTAACTTATTGCCTTAACATGAGCATTAACCACCTCAGCATTACCTTGTTTGACTCACCTGTCGTTTTAAGCTAATTTTCCTTCAACGTCTTTGATTCGACGCCTTTAAACATGAACCGCCTCCACTGCATTAATGTTTCAGCCAGAACCTGGACGGATAAACTAAAAGAAAAAGTTAAAGTGAGATTATTTAATTTGAAAAGTTCTCTGTTTTCTTTCACGTCACTAAAGATGGAGATTAATTTAATTAAAAAAACTCCAGTTTGTGTTGGGTGGGATTTCTTTCTCTTTACCTTTTAAAGGCATTAAAGCATTAATTTGATCATTCAGCTGCTGAGGATGAGTCGCTGCCTTTCTCCAGGGCACCGGACTTTGTACAGATGTTTTATTGTGACGCAGATTTTATTTTGTATTTTTACCTGTGCAGTGGTTACAGTTGTTCTCTGGATGAATGTTCTCACTTTTTTACATAAACGTGTCATTTTATTTAAAGAAGTTTCCGTTTTACACACCTGATCATTACACTTAAGTTTAAGTTTGACTTTTTACAGTGTGACACCTTTATTAAGTGTTTAACAGCTCTGTGAGTTTCACGTGTTAAAGATGCTCTCAACATGAACATACAAGTACATAATTTAAAATTCATAAACAACTTTCTTTTTATTTTGTCTCCCTGCCTCTTATTTCTTTAAAATGTTTTGTTAAATCTGATTGTTGATTAAAATGAACGCAGCTCAAAATATTTTGATTTTTTTAAAAAGTCTTAAGGCAAAGAAGAAAATGAGCATTTTGAAGGTCATATATTGAGATGCAGTCATAATTTTACTTTTTTTTCTTGAATATTATGACTAAAATTTCAATATCACTCTCAAAATGTTTAGTTTTTCTTTATTTTAAGGGATATATCTCACTAAATTACAACTTCCACTTAAACGTTTTATTGAAATGTGACTTTTTCATATAAAATTACAACTTTATCTCAAAGTATTATTTTAATCAGATTATGTCTCATATTGGATTATGGACTTCTTGAATGTTCTTGTAAAATTACGACTATCTTTTTGTTTTTTACCATATAATTATGACTTTCTACATAAACTATTATTTTGGTTATTTTTATAAAGTTCTGACTTGTTCAGAAATGTTGATCTTCATACTCCTACCTGTTTTACACTCACCTCATTACAACACAGTGATGAAGTTTATTTATGAGCTTCTGATGAGCCCCGCCTCCTCCACACCCTGCGCTGTGATTGGCTGAGGGCTGCACACTGCTGCCCAGAAACATCCTGAACAGATCAATAATCAATAATCAGAGCGTGTGCAGATACAGACACACTGCTGGAGATGATCAGATGGATTAATGTCGATTCAGTCTGATTTTTATAATTTTTTACTTTAAGTTCAATTCTGAGGCATTTTATTTTCATTTTTTTAGCTTCCTAGTTTTACAGTGTGCTTATTATATATTAAAATGAAATATTAATTTAATGTCAAACTGCCCCTAGCTGATGTGACATCTTCCAGTGAACTGAAGAAATGTTATTTTACTTCTGTAAATGATTTAATTTGAGGCGTTTCAGAAAAGCTGAGCCAACTTTTTCTTTTTTTCTTTTTCTAGGTATTTTGAGTTACTGCTCATAATAAAGAAATGATCCACCAACAGTTACATTTAGATTATTAACATAAAATATAAATCAACTTGTGAATTAAGAGATAAGATTAAACTTAAAAAATCCCTCCTCGGGGAAATTCAATATGTGAAGAAATACAAAAAACAGATAAAAAATATAAAAAGGTAAAAATGACATAAATATGCTGTAAACATAGACTGTATACTTCTTCCATACAAACAGAATTATGATGTTTTATTGCAGATTGACACCCAGCTGAACTAAAGAGGTTTAAAATGAGTTTATATTAAAACATTAATGACTATAATCCAATAAAATAATGTTAAGAATAAGAAATGCTTTTACTTTGGTAGATTTATGAAATATTCATATTTGTGTATTTTCGTAAATAATATTTGGAATGTTTTTCTATAAAA
>CM041532.1:1487965-1490791 GCA_023238725.1 Scortum barcoo
TATTCCTATAGTCATATATATTATATTTTTATTTCTCAGTCTGTGCCATCACTCTCTGATACTCGTGTAGTGAATTTTACACTCTTGTTTGTATAATGAGATATATTTTGGTGTATTTCCTCCACATACGTGTGTATATTTACACGTATATTTCACATACATATTTAACACAGCATGGTCTTATGTTGTGTGTGTGTGTGTGTGTGTGTGTGTGTTCAGTGACCTGTTATGTCATCCTGCAGTAACTCGACTATATTCTGCTGACGTCTCCTCACGGAGCTCCTGAAGTGCTCAGTTTGGCCTTTTAAGAACTTTATTTTTCTAATTTCTCCTCCTGCTGTTGTTTCTGTGTTTCTATGGAGACCTAAACTACAAGTCATCTTTTTGAAGTGCCCGTATCATCGCAGTAATTCTTCAGATACACACAGTACTTTTTATAAACAAACACTTTATCAGAGTTGAGGTGACTTTTCTCTGCAGTACTTCCATAATATTTCTATTTTCCCTCTGTGTTTGTGTTCTTACACTATTTTAAGTTTATCTTCATTCATATTCACTTTATAAGCAAACGTTATAGCACAGCGATATAAAAGCCGCTCTTATTGGTATTTTCAGAGAAGAAACACTGTTTGTAATGTTAAATACTGATCTTATTTATATAGTGACACATGAAGTATAACACCACAAAATATTCACAAAATACAAAGAGTACATACACAATATTTAAATTTAGATTTTTACTATTTATCTCCTATATGTATAATTATAATTATATATTTTTATTGGGTTTATTGTCTCTGTGGTGCCAAATATTGAGTTTTATGCAGTTTTATTTCTTATTATTCTTTAGTAATTTTAAGATAGCGTCTCTGTGGGGATGTTTCTGTGTTTGTCAGCATTTTCTTTCTATGATAAGCTGCATTGTTTTTGTAATATTACTGTTTATATGTCTTTAAAACTCTCATATAATCTGAATTTACTCTCATAGATTCTCACCTCTCTTGTTTCTGTCACAGTAAATATCGTGTCTGTGGTGCTTAAATCACAATTTATCATATCTATTATGATTTTTGTGTGAAACTGAATCAGAAATACTAAAAAATAGGAGGTAAATGTTGATATAATACACATATTCTGCATGTATACGCCTAATGTGCAGCACAGTACAACTTTATGACTTTATCTCTCATTTACATGTTGTTTTCCATGTTTTCCATCACCTGTGTTTACTTTAAAGACACAGTCCATCATTTTTCAGCAGTTCAGAGCCACATCGTGTCTCTGGCCTTAAATAATTCATTCACAGTAACGTTAGTTTGACGTGTTTTTGTTTCTGAACACGTTCCTCTTCAGTTTTTTAAATTTCTCGAAAAGTTTTCTGCCTTAAGCTAAATTTTCTGAACGAAGATGTTTCTGTACGTCCTCTTCAGTTTTTTAAATTTCTCGAAAAGAGCTGCTGAACTGTAGATGCTGCTGTTTGTAGGCCGAACAGGTGAGGCAGCTGATTATTATCAGTACCTGCCTGCAGTGTTTAATCAGCTTTAAGAGAGGTGATACTGTGTGTGTGTGTATGTGTGTGGGATTATGTAATGACATGACAGATCTGATTTCAACCACAGACGTCTCTCTGCACGACAAACTCAAGAAATTGGAGGAGAATATGAGGATTTCTTTCTGAAGTTCAGAGATAATTACATTCGCTCTGAAATTGAGGAAATATGATCCAAAATGACCGATGACGGCGTCACATAGTCTAAATTACAGCGGCCCAAACGTCCTCGGTCACAGCACAGCGAGGAGAAACGTCCTGTCCGCAGTGATCGGAGGAGAAATCCCGCCTGGTCTGTGGCCGGTAACAACATGGAAAGTGAGCTGGTCGAGTTATTTATTTTTCATTGTTTTTTTGGGGGGTTTTACCCACAGGGGACAGGAAAGGTGGGAGAGACAGATAGCGGGGACGACACGCAGCAAATGGCCCCAGGCGGGAATCAAACCCTGTGAGACTCATGGCCTCGTACGCGGGCACGCGCCTTTACCGTCTGAGCCACCTGCGCGCCCGGTCAAGTTGTTTTTTAACCTTTATGCTTCCAGTAAAGCCTGACGATCGAGCCTGATTCACATTGTTCACACTGGGAGTGCCTCACCGCACCTCCCATCCTAATTAGGCTGTAAAGATGTGGGCGTTCGAGAAGTATTCAAGAACTGGATCAGTAAAAGGTTAAAGACATTTAGCTTTAAAAGCTCTTTGATTTTTCTGGAGGTTCCACAGATCCCTTTTTTGGGATTCAGATGGATTATTGGGTTTGATGGGTGTTTACAAGAAGAGATCTGAAGTGTTTTAGAGATTTCTGTCTGTAGTCTGCGAGGTTCCATGAATCTGTCCACAACTTTTAAATATATTTAAAAAGATGCAAAAAATTTTTGGTCATCTTTGAATGTGAATCTGTGTATTTTAAAGGAGGTCGCTGAGTCGAGTGGTGCTCACAGCAGGGCCAAAGATCCAGAGGGGTGGAGCTTGACTCGATCCAGCTCCTTTACCTGCCCCAACTCACCCACTTTTTCCCAACGCTAGTGGTCTCCTTGCTAACGCTATGGAGAGGCCATTTAGCACTTCTGGTTCCCTCGTTTCAAAGTCAATGGATTTTTTATGAGTCTTTGTTAGATGCCTGAAATAAGGTTTGTGGGAAACACAAGCTTAAGATATTTTCACATTTTGTTCTTCAATATAAAACACATCAGTAAATCCCCCACTCGTGAATTTGAAGTTCTAACGTGTCCTTAAAAAGGCGGTAGCTAACAAGTGGCTAAATAAAACTACAAACATCA
>CM041532.1:1491291-1511102 GCA_023238725.1 Scortum barcoo
ACATGAATAATTCTACAGGTTTCTATTAAAGAGTCAAGACATGATCAATACTTCCAATAAACACAATTAAATGACCCTTTCTGTCAGTTTACTGTAAAACTTTATTAACACGTTTAATTTAACAAACTTAATAAAGTTTCACAACAATGTCTCCTCTCCACGTTCGATCGATTTATTGATCATTATCACCTGATTATCAGTCTCAACTTAAAGGACACACACGCAAAAGGATCTCACACAGACACACACACTCACACACACAAACACACACAGACACACACACACACACACACACACTCACACACAGACACACACACACACACACTCACACACACTCATTTGACACTCATACTCACTCACACACACAGACACACACACACACACTCACACACACTCACACACACACACAGGCTCACACACTCCCCAGACACACACACACACTCACACACACACTCACACACAGACACACACACACACTCACACACTCACACACAGACACACACACTGCACACACCTGCTCAGGTGGATCAGAGACACAAAGAGTCTGCAGCTAACGAGACTTTTTAATTAAAGTCAAGACAAACATCATTTATTTAAATGAGACGTTTCCTCGTGTGTTCGTTATCAGTGAGTTATCAGTTAGTGAGTTATCAGTGAGTGAGTTAGTTATCAGTGTTATCAGTTATCAGTGTGTTAGTTATCAGTTAGTTATTATCAGAGTGAGTGAGTTATCAGTGAGTGGTTAGTTATCAGTTGAGTTAGGTTATCAGTGAGTTAGTTATCAGTGAGTTGTTATCAGTTAGTTATCAGTTGATCAGTTAGTGTTAGTTATCAGTGAGTGAGTTAGTAGTTAGTTATCAGTGTGTTAGTTATCAGTTGAGTTATCAGTGAGTTGAATTATCAGTTAGTTATCAGTTGGTTATCAGTTAGTTAGTTAGTTGGTTAGATTATCAGTGTGTCAGTTATCAGTAGAGTTGATCAGTGAAGTTATCAGTGAGTTATCAGTGTGTTATCAGTTATCAGTGAGTGAGTTAGTTATCAGTGGCAGTTAGTTATCAGTTAGTTATCAGTCAGTTAGTTATCAGTTAGTTATCAGTTATCAGTGAGTTATCAGTGAGTTATCAGTGTATCAGTTATCGGTTATCGTTATCAGTGAGTTATCAGTGTTGTCAGTTATCAGTGAGTTATCAGTTATCAGTGAGTTATCAATTATTATTGTGAGTTATCAGTGTGTTAGTTATCAGTGAGTTATCAGTGAGTTAGTTATCAGTGAGTTATCAGTGATTGTTAAGAGTTATCAGTGAGTTATCAGTTATCAGTGTTATCAGTGAGTATCGTGAGTTAGTTATCAGTGTGTTAGTTATCAGTTATCAGTGAGTTATCAGTTATCAGTGAGTTAGTTAGTTATCAGTTATCAGTTAGTTATCAGTTAGTTATCAGTTAGTTAGTTATCAGTTAGTTAGTTATCAGTTAGTTATCAGTGTGTTAGTCAGTTAGTTAGTCAGTGTGTTAGTTATCAGTGAGTTATCAGAGTTATCAGTTATCAGTGTATCAGTTATCAGTGTGTTAGTTATCAGTGTGTTAGTTATGAGTTATCAGTGAGTTATCGTTAGTTATCAGTTATCAGTGAGTTATCAGTTATCAGTTATCGGTGAGTTAGTTATCAGTGTGTTAGTTATTATCAGTGTGTTAGTTATCAGTTAGTGTGAGTGAGTTATCAGTTAGTTAGTTATCAGTGTGTTAGTTATCAGTGAGTTAGTTATCAGTGAGTGTTAGTTATCAGTTAGTTATCAGTGAGTTATCAGTGTTAGTTATCGGTGAGTTATTATCAGTTAGTTATCAGTGAGTTCAGTATCAGTTGTTAGTTATCAGTGAGTTATCAGTTAGTTAGTTAGCATCAGAGTGTTTATCAGTCAAAGTTAGTTATCAGTTAGTTAGTCATATTAGTTATCAGTGAGTGAGTTAGCAGTCAGTGATTTAGCTTATCAGTTAGTTATCGAGTGTGTTAGTTATCAGTGAGCTTACAGTTGTTAGTTATTGGTTATCAGTGTGTTAGTTATCAGTGAGTGAGTTAGTTATCAGAGTTAGTGCGAGTTAGTTATCAGTGAGTTATCAGTGTTATCAGTGTGTTAGTTATCAGTGAGTTATCAGTGAGTTATCAGTGTGTTAGTTTAGTGCATCAGTGAGTTATCAGAGTGTTGAGTTATCAGTGAGTTACTTACTTATCAGTTGAGTTATCAGTGTAGTTATCAGTTAGTTAGTTATCAGTGTACTTGTTAGTTATCAGTGAGTTAGTTATCAGTTAGTTATCAGTGAGTGTAGTTATCAGTGAGTTATTATCAGTGATCAGTTATCAGTGTTATCAGTGTGTTAGTTATCAGTGAGTTATTATCGTGAGTTAGTTATTATCAGTTATTAGTTATCAGTGTGTTATCAGTGAGTTATCAGTGAGTTATCAGTGAGTTATCAGTGAGTTATCAGTGAGTTATCAGTGAGTTATCAGTGTGTGAGTTATCAGTGAGTTATCAGTGAGTTATCAGTGAGTTATCAGTGAGTTATCAGTGAGTTATCAGTGAGTTATCAGTGAGTGTGTGTAGTAGTTATCAGTGTGTTAGTTAGTTATCAGTGAGTTATCAGTGTGTTAGTTAGTTAGCAGTGAGTTAGTTGACACAGAAGGTCTGACAGGTTGGATTATTACAGCGGGATCAGTTTGATACAGAGCAGACGTGTGATGTGATAACCACGTCCACAGGAAGCGTTAGACTCCAGGATTATGTGTTTCATGGACGTTCAGATTACAGACACATCGACATCATCACCGTCTGAATGTGGACGCTAATCTCCTAATCTGCTCCGTGTTTACAGAGTCGTCATGTTGGAGCAGGAAACACAAACTGAAACTAAAGTGACAAACCAGCCCCGACCTGTGCACAGCTGTGGGGGGTCGATGGGGGGGCAGGCCGGGGGGGCGTCCACATACTTTTGACCACACAGTGTTTGACAGACTGATGTGAATCAAGTCAGACTTTAAACTCTGTTCATGTCGCTCTGTGGCTAAAGTTAGCCTGTGTGTGGCTAAAGCAGCGCTCAGCAGGCATCTCAGCCATGTGTGTGTGTGTGTGTGTGTGTGTGTGTGTGTGTGTGTGTGTGTGTCTGTGTGTGTGTGTGTGTGTGTGTGTGTGTGTGTGTGTGTGTGTGTGTGTGTGTGTGTGTGTGTGTGTGTGTGTGTGTGTTTTAGGCTGCATGTTGTTTGGATTCTGCTCTGGTGTTATGAGGCAACACCACAGAGCTGATAACATACGAGGAAAGGAACCATCTCCTTCGTTGTGTGTGTGTGTGTGTGTGTGTGTGTGTGTGTGTGCTCTGTGTGTGTTTGTGTGTGTGTGTATCCCTCCAGGTGAGGCAGCAGTAACACCTGTTCAGGTGCTGGCTCTCTGCAGGAACATTTCTGAGTGAAGTGTGTTGTCCTGCGGCTCTGAGGAGGCGTTGTGTGTTTTACAGGTTGTAAACGCTCGGAGGCGAATATTTTCATTTTCTGCGTTAGACATCAAAGAGTTTTTGCTGCTGTTCACACTCGTTCTGGAAAACCTGGAAAACCTCAGCTAGTTTACCTGCACCGGAAAACCTTTCTTTCTAAGTCGGGGTATGAAACAGCTAACACACATCTTTCTGCAGTTTATTCTGATTAATCGTTGATGCTCTCGCTGATTTCGGTGATTTCTCTCAGTCTCTCAGTCTTCATTTGTGCGTGAAGAAGAACAGCAGAAAGCTTTGAGCTTTGTGTAGAAATATAGTCAAAGTTTGTTCTTCTTTTAATGAAATCCAGACTTTTATAAACAGGTGAAACCTTCCTGAAGTTTCAGCGAGCCGTCAGACTTTGTGAGTCCGCTGACTCGCAGATGTTGAAGAATCGGACAGACGTTGCTGCCTCAGCTTCTCAGCGGGATGTTTGACCTTTGGGCTGACTCAGGTTCAGTTATCTCAGACAAACAGAAGCATGAGGCCGACATTTCACGTTATCACTTCAAAGAAAAAATCTGTTTTATTGTGCAGTGAGGGCCGAAACGAAGAGAAGGGATGAAGTTTTCTTTGAGCTCGATGGACAGCTGGTCAGGGGGCTGCTGTGTCAACATGAAGTCAATGTTTTTAGGTTTCTTTGTTGAATTTCAAGCTTTTATTTTGTGCATCATCCTTTCTGCAGTTTATTCTGATTAATCGTTGATGCTCTCGCTGATATCTGTCATTTCTCTCTCAGTCTAACTGTGTTGTTTGACTGCAGGGTGGTGATGTTCGTATTTCCCACTGCACATGAAGGCAGCACACGGCCATTGTCATGTGAACAGGACGTAGCGACGCTCGAGAGTCAAACGTTCTTTACAAACCGGGCGTCGGGTCGAGCTGATGGCTATCTTTAGCTGTGTGTGTGTGTGTGTGTGTGTGTGGTATGAAGACCATTCATTATCACATTCCTTCAGAGAGGCCTCCACATGGGAACTGACTGTGGGTCTGCACACGACTGTGATCACATCAGAGAGTGATCACATGTTCGTTTCTGATCAGTAATCAATAAGAACTGATGAGCTGCACTCTCCACAGACAGGAGGAGGAAACGTTTGATGATGATAAACATTATTGATCTGTGATTATTTCTTTTTTAGTCATTAATAACAAAAATGTCTCTCTGTGATGTCTTCAGGTGTTTTTCTTCGACCGTCCGTCCTAATCGATCAAAAATATTCATCTTTACGATGAAACAGCAGAAACTGAATTATCGACGATCAAATTCTTATTGCGGTGTCATTTCAGATTTGTTTATCACGTGGTGAGACAGGTGTTCCTCAGGAAGGTTTGGCAGATGAATCGATAATGAAAATGATGATTAGCTGCAGCTCTGATTGACGTTTCGTCACTTTAAAGTTGATTTGTTGAAGCTGTTAACAGTTAAAGTCCAGTGTTGTCTCTCTTTTAACTCTGTGTTTGTTCTCCTCCACCTCCTTTACTGAAGCTCTCTGACTCAGTCTGTCTGCTCAACTGTGGCTCTTTACAGCTTTTATTTTGAAAGCCAGACTGAGCAGAGCAGAGAAATAATGAAACTTTAAAGCTTCATGAAGCAGAGACACATTGTCTTTGGCTGCTGTCACAGATATGAAACAGTGTCGGTGCCTTTAACTGCTCCTGTAGTTCTGTTGGTATTATTTCAATGATGCTGCCTTTTTTCAGCTGATGGAGACTTTTTCTTAAGCTGAAAAGATGCGAGTGGATTCAGATTTGATCAGAAATACTTTTGTCACATCTAAGGAGCTGAGTCAGTCTTTCCTCGTCTCCCAAAGAGACCGAGGGAGCAGTTAGGTGAATTTCTGCACGAGTTTCCACGTTTTTTCCCTGCGAGATGAGCGTTGTGTAATTTCTGTCTGCTCGACTCGCAGGCGGAGCAGCTGCTTCCAGAGCGAACCACAACGATGACAGGAATCCTGCTTTAAAGCTGGAACAACGTCTGTCTGCCTGTCTGTCTCTCTCTCTGTCTGTCTGTCTGTCTGTCTGTCTGTCTGTCTGTCTGTCTGTCTGTCTGTCTGTCTGTCTGTCTGTCTGTCTGTCTGTCTGTCTGTCTGTCTGTCTGTCTGTCCTGTGTCTGTCTGTTTAAACAGCTGGTTAGTTGACTAACAGCTGTGCATCGAGCCAGGTTCAACCAGACAGGCTGAATAAGTGTGTGTGTGTGTGTGTGTGTGTGTGTGTGTGTGTGTGTGTTGGGATGCCTGTGCTGTGATGTCATCTTTTCTGCCCGTGGCCTGTGGTATGCAGGCAGCTTGTTCACCTAGACACACACACACACACACACACACACACTACCTAAGATTGAGGAGTACAATCCAGTATCTGTGTCGTCCATCTTGTCAGTGTGTGTTTCTGTTTGCTGTTGTTCCTGCTGTGCTGGTGTGACTTTAAGCTGTGTGTGCAGAGCAAACACACACTCTCCTGCGGTTTAATCTTATGTCTCTGTTTGTGTGTGTGTGTGTGTGTGTGTGTGTGTGTGTGTGTTGTGTGTTGTTACCTGGTTGGACTTTAACATATTTAGTTCCAGTGGCTGATCTGAGCTTGAGGCTGCGTTTAGACTCCGCTGAAACTTGTGAGCTTGTATTTTGATCGTTTGAACAGGTCTGAGTTCTTTATGTCTTCTTCTGTTGGCTGATTTCAGAGGAGTGTGTTCATGCTGCAGCTAAATATGGTTTTCTTCTCCGTCTGTCACACACGTCTTTAATTACAGCGTGAATGGAGGGAAATCTGTTTCCAGCTCCCACACATACCTGAGCTGCCGAGCTCTCATTCACACACACTCGCCGCTCAGCTGTGTGTGAAATGGGTTTGATCCCACCTGTTCGTGTTTCTGTTCATTTGTGCGTGAAGAAGAACAGCAGAAAGCTTTGAGCTTTGTGTAGAAATATAGTCAAAGTTTGTTCTTCTTTTAATGAAATCCAGACTTTTATAAACAGGTGAAACCTTCCTGAAGTTTCAGCGAGCCGTCAGACTTTGTGAGTCCGCTGACTCGCAGATGTTGAAGAATCGGACAGACGTTGCTGCCTCAGCTTCTCAGCGGGATGTTTGACCTTTGGGCTGACTCAGGTTCAGTTATCTCAGACAAACAGAAGCATGAGGCCGACATTTCACGTTATCACTTCAAAGAAAAAATCTGTTTTATTGTGCAGTGAGGGCCGAAACGAAGAGAAGGGATGAAGTTTTCTTTGAGCTCGATGGACAGCTGGTCAGGGGGCTGCTGTGTCAACATGAAGTCAATGTTTTTAGGTTTCTTTGTTGAATTTCAAGCTTTTATTTTGTGTATCATCCTCAGTCAGGAAATCATTTCATTTAGTTTCAAAGTCTTGATGAGATCTTCAGCAGGAGGTGCTGAAACCTGATTTTAAAATGTTCTATAGCTACTAACTTGGAAAACTAAATTGAAGCACAAGAGATTAACTGTAGGAACAGAACAGGCAGAACAAACTGCTGAATAACTTGAACTTTATGCAGCGTTTTGTTTGACTGAGATCAAAGTGTTTGACAGAAATGTGTTTTTTAGACAAATACATCTTAATGTCTGACTGTTCAGCATCACACCGAAGAGATTTATTAAAAATAAGTTGAACTATAAAACTAAAGACACTGTAAAAACAAACAGGATGAAATCAGTTATCAGATCTGTTTTGTCATGAAGGAGCAGCAAACTGAACATTTATCTGACGGCTGAAATGTGAAGAAGTTTTAATAAACTGGGATTAAAGATAAACTCCGGCTGAGTCCTTCGTACTCTCAGGTCGTCTGTGCGATGACACACCTGCCGGCCGCCTCACCTGTCTGATGACATCACAGGCGAGTCTGCGGTCGGCGTGGATGAGGTTCATTTGTTTGTGTGAGGACGAAAACCCGGGGCGTGTCGGCTCGGGGGGGGCGAAACAAACAAATCTGATCAGAGGGAGGAAAGTCTCCTGTATACACACACACACACACACACACACACACACACACACACACAGGTCATGACAAAGGCAGCAGAGGAAGTGTGTGAATACAGGAGCTCCACTGATGTGACCGTCATGTTGAACCTTTAACAAACACGCTGATCCCTGTAAGTCTTGTGATATTTTATATTTTCCTCAAACCAACAACACGTCGGTCCGTCCCTGAAAACTGTCTCACTTCCTGTCTGTGGCCCTCAGCTCCTGTTGGTTCCTACTGAAGACATAAATCTTTAAAAACACCTCAGTAAAATATAGTTTCATCTACAAAAACGTCTCAGTAACGTCCAGAGAAGCTTCTATTTTTTATCCTACAAAAGGCAGGTTCATTTGTCGGAAACTGTTTTTAGCAGCAGATTAATCCACACGCAGCAAGATGGTGTGTGTGTGTGTGTGTGTGTGTGTGTGTGTGTGTGTGTGTGTGTGTCCATCAGCTGATCTCACATCAGTCTCGTTCTTAATCAGCTGAACTTTTATTCACGTCCGATCAATAATTGAAGCTGTTGATTTTGGAGCTCTGATCAACTTTTAGTCCCTCAGATCAAACTCGATGATATCAGATACTGAGACGTTAAGGACTCGTGTCGACGTTAAAGGACTCGTGTCGAGGTCTCTCTGTCACACACACACACACACACACACACAGTAACACACACAGTGAACACACAGCTGATCTCTGATCACTGACCTGATCAATAACATGATCACAGCTCTCTGTCTCTGAGTAAGACTTTACTCTGTCCCTCTGTGATTGGACAGAGACTGCCTGATAGATAATTGACTCTTTCAGGCTAATCAATAACACACACACACACACAGTAACAGTATATTTTCCCAGCAGAACAGGCCTGTAAAAGGCCTGTAGTGTTTAACTGTGTGTGTGTGTGTGTGTGTGTGTGTGTTAAGGGGGGCTGAAAACAGGAAAGGCGTTCAACATCGACTGACAGAAAAGAGAGAGAGAGAGAGAGCGGAGATAAGAAAAGAAATGAAAGAACAGATAATAGAAGGAGATAAAAGTAGGAAATGAAAGACGGAGCGACTTCAGGACGAGAGAGATGAAAATGAGACGACTGTGGTTTCCATGGCAACGAGGAAACACATAACAGAGGACAGGAATGTAAAGAGAGAGAGAGAGAGAGAGAGAGAGAAATAAGTGGAAACATGAAAGAAAGACAGGAAGAGAGAAGGAAAGAATGAAGGGAGGAGGACGGGAAGGAGCTTCAGAGAACAGCAATGAAAGGAAAAGAGAGAGAGAGAGATGAGCAGTGCTCGAACGCCCAGGATGAGTTAGAGAGAGAGAGAGAGAGATGGAAAAAGAAAAACTGAAAGGGAGGAGTTGGAAAAAGGAAACAAAGGATAAAAACAGTAAAGGAGAGAAGATGGAGAAGAAAAAATAAAATTAAGACTGAAAATGAGAAGAAACGAACAGATGAAAAAAAGATGAAATGAAGGATGGATGTGAGATCTGTATGAAAATAAAGTTAAACAAGGAAAGATGAGAGAAAAAAGAGGAAATGAGGAGAATAAAAGGATGAAGGGAAGAAAGGAAAAAGTCTCTGGGAAAATGAGAAAAGAGGGAGGAAGAGAAGAAAAAAGAAGGAAAACTTCACGAGTGGAAAAAAGAGGAGGAGAGGAGTGAAAAAAGCGGGAAGGAGAAAAACTGAGCTTGTAAAATGAGGAGGTGGAGCACTGGAAAGACGAGGAGGAAGATTGTAAAATGAGGGATGGAGAGAAGAAAATAAAGATGAAAAGGAAAATGTTTAATTAAAACTAAAACAGTACAAACATACAGAGAATAAAGATGAAAAATAAAGAATAAAGATGAAGAAAAGAAAAGGTTGAATCATATAAAGAACAAACTGTGAACAAAAACAAAAAAAGCAACAAATAAAACCTAAAACTTAAAATGCACGACTTGATGTTCATCTTGTGTTTGTTTTTTATGTTGTGATGTTTTCCTCCGTGTCTGATCCGAGCTCTCTGATTGGCTCCTTTCAGGCAGGGCGGGCGGAGCTGAGCGATGGCGGGCGCCTCAGTGAAGGTGGCGGTGCGAGTCCGCCCGTTCAACCCCCGAGAGACGGGACGCAACGCCAAGTGTGTCATCCAGATGCAGGGAAACACCACCTGTAAGACACACACACACACACACACACACACACACAAAAAAAAAGATTTTGCTTGTTGAAGATGAAGCACTTTGAGGGTCGGCGGTCGACATTTCATCCTGTAACTCTTTAAACTCAGCAATCCCAGAATGCTCTTTGCCACCAGGTGACCTCTGAACCTGCTGCTATTTAAACGCACACACTCACTCACACACACTTTATTTATAGACTTCGAATGCAGCACAAGTGTTTTTAGCAGCCCTTCGCCTGTCTGAACACACTCAGCGTGGACTCAGATATTTATACTCTGAACTCGATAATGAAGTCACGTGCAGGTTTCACCTTCAGGTTACTACGCGTCCAAGAGTGTGTGGACGCACGTTAACAGAACACATCCCTCCTGTTTCGTATCATTAAAAGTCATAAAAACGTCAGCGTTTGATCACTCAAAGCCGTCTTTCTCTCCAGGTATCACCAACCCCAAACAGCCCAAAGATGGAGCCAAGAACTTCACCTTCGACTATTCCTACTGGTCGCACACAACGGTGAGCTCTCACACACACACACACACATAGAAAAGCATGCAGATACAGTAATAACCAGAGGTGTGTGTGTTTGTGTGTTTCTGCAGGCCGATGACCCCAGCTTTGCATGTCAGAGGCAGGTGTATAAAGACATCGGAGAGGAGATGCTGCTGCACGCCTTCGAAGGTAAAACAGCCTGAAAGCTTTAATGTGCCTCTCAGACTCTGAGCGACACACCAACACGACCCGGGCGGACAGAGAGAGGCGTGACGTTGTTCTTATAGATGCTGACAGTCTGAGAGGTGAAATGAGTACTCTTGTTGATATTTAGGAAGTTCTGATGATGCTGAAGGCAGAGCTGATGGTGCTTATAAAAATGATAAAATAGATGTCAGTGTTGAACACGATGCTGATGATGGCGGTGAAACCAGAATATTTAAAACCAGGTTCAGTTTCAACTTTCAGATTTAACGGGCTGATGGATCCATTTGTCTTCATGTTTTCTTGGTATGAAAATGATCACACGGTTATTATTATTATTATTATTGTCTTGCAGGTTACAACGTGTGTATTTTTGCGTACGGACAGACGGGAGCAGGAAAGAGCTACACCATGATGGGCAAACAGGAGCCCGGACAGGAAGGGATCATACCGCAGGTAAACACAGATATTAGGCTGGATCTATGTGTGCATGTGTTCTTCTGTCCCATAATTCATGCAGGAATTAGTTTTATAGTCCACTGGAGGATTTAACATAACAACAATGGATAGAGATTTTATTTATTTGACAATAATAAAGGAGATACAAACAGTCCTCACATACATTTAAAGTGTTCAGGATGAAAACACAGGAAAGATAAACGCTTGTTTTCATTGTGGTCTCTTAAAAAAGCTAAAAGGGTCAGAGGTCAGGAGAGACAGTGAGTGAAGAAACAGAACATTTAACAAACGTCTCATTTCCAAAAGGTTGAAACGCTCTCAGCAGCGTTTGAATGTCTTTTTACCAACACAGCGTCTGAATGTAAAAGCACCAACATGAGTTCAGCTGTCTGTTGTTGCATTATTTTAACCAGTTAGGACTAATGAAGATGAAGCAAACAGGAGCTTTCTGAACTATTTCAAAAACTGAAACAGAAACAGAGAGAAAAATGACATTCTGATGATGTGCAGATTCGATCATACATCGTACATTTAGGTGATTTAGAAACAACCTTAATAAGCTGCTACCGAACAAAAGTCCTAGCTGGAAGTTTTAATGACAGAAGATCTCTGAGGAGGCTGCTGTTCCTGCAGCGGTCGAAGCTGATTAGTTAACGAGTTTTCAGTCTCGTGATGTTGATGCAGAGTTAGCATGTTGTTGTCTCAGGTGTGGACTGACGTGGTGAATGATGTGTGTTTTCAGCTGTGTGAGGACTTGTTCCAGAGGACAGGAGAGAACTCGGATCCTGACCTGACCTACTCTGTGGAGGTAAACTCGCCCCGTCCTCCTTCAGTCCGAACGATTCGCAGAGTGTTCGACGAGCTGATCGCTGTCTCCTCCTGCAGGTGTCCTACATGGAGATCTACTGCGAGCGGGTCCGGGATCTGTTGAACCCGAAAGTCCCAGGGGACTCTGCGGGTCCGGGAGCACCCCATCCTCGGCCCCTACGTGGAGGATCTGTCCAAACTGGCTGTGACCGGATTCTCCGACATCCGGGACCTGATGGACGCCGGCAACAAGGCTCGGTGTGTGTGTGTGTGTGTGTGTGTGTGTCAGTGTGTGAAAAATAAACTCTTTGCTTTGCGATGGTGGTTAAAGAATCAGCCGAAGCTCTGAAGTTAAGTGAACGAACATTAAAGTGGTTAAACTGTCATTAAAAAGATGATCTATCAGTTTTAAAGATGAAGAAGTTGAGCTCCACTGCAGTGTTTAAAGTGTTAGCTGTGATCACTCAAAGCTTTTGAACGTTCATTCAGTGTAAAAGTTAAACTGCCACTTAAAGAGTAAAATGTGAAAGCAGCTGAAGTGGCTGAACTGAAGGATAAAAAGTTAAACTGTCGTCTTTGGATCAAACAAGTAAAAGCAGATGTCCTGAATGTTTTAAAGATGAGAGAAGATGGAGAGTGTGTTATTTTTCAGTTAGTGAAACAATCGAAGCGTAAAACAAGTTCACACCTGCTTTGGGTTGTTGTTAAAGGGCATTCTGGGAAATGTAGTCACATAATGGAGTCACATAAGTACGAATTTGGAAACCTTTTTTCAACCTCGTCTGCGGATGTTGTTGTAAGGTGTTCTGGGAGCTGTAGTTGTAGTTCATAAAAATAAACCAACATTCAGACTTGATAATGTGATGACACACACACACACACACAGATTCAGCACTTTATAGGAAGTAATTGTTAAATTAAGTGTTTTTATTCGATCTTCTGTGATTTCTGTACTGACTGTTTGCTGACTGCAGGACGGTCGCAGCCACAAACATGAATGAGACGTCGTCCAGGTCACACGCTGTCTTCACCATCGTCTTCACCCAAAAACGACGAGACCAGATGACCAGCCTGGACACTGAGAAGGTGTGTGTGTGTGTGTGTGTGTGTGTGTGTGTGGTGCCTCCTCAAGATTTTTTGTTTACAATGTGAATCTTGGTTTTGGACTCAAAGATGAAACTCTTCTTCGTCTTCAGGTCAGTAAGATCAGCCTGGTCGACCTGGCGAGGAACCTGGCAGGAAGTGAGCGAGCTGACTCTTCAGGTGCAAAGGGCACTCGGCTAAAGGTCAGAGGTCACAAGTGGCTTAGCTAAAACCTCATCAGATTCATGTACGTACATACCTGCTTGACTGTGTGTTTGTGTGCAGGAAGGAGCGAACATCAATAAATCTCTGACCACGCTGGGAAAAGTGATCTCAGCTTTGGCCGACATGGTAAATGAACACACGCTTTATATTTATCAGAAAACACACAGAGCTCCTCACAGTTAAAATGACTCCTCTCCTCTGTCCTCTGCAGCAGAGCAACAAGAAGAGGAAAAGTGATTTTATCCCTTACAGAGACTCTGTTCTCACCTGGCTGCTGAAGGAGAACCTGGGTGAGCATGAGTAGGATTACGATCTCCAGTATTTCAGTAAGAGGACGATCAACAGAGGACGACTCATCCTCCACACAGCCCCATCAGGACAGCACTTACTTATTCAGAGTTAACTAGTTATTTTTAATCTTTCTTCTTATTCTGTTTTACACTTAAACTTTCTAGCAGACAGATATTTCACCATGATTACACCCAGTATGATCATAAGAGACAAATAAACTGGTTGCATGTAAACCAAATGTACCAGGAACTGTAGCACCACATTACGGGGCGTGTCTGAGCGAGGCGCCGATCGTTTCAGTTTCACTTCTTATAGAAAGGAGTTGGTGTTAACGTGAAAGTGTGAATGTGTGTTTGTTTCAGGAGGAAACTCTCGGACGGCCATGATTGCTGCTCTAAGTCCTGCTGACATCAACTATGAAGAAACACTGAGCACTCTGAGGTCAGATATGGACGTCTGTCATTTCATCATGTTTAGATTAGTGAAGACCATCAAACATCGTGAAGCTCAGGTGTGTTTTCACACTCCGACTCTGATTGGTCTCAGGTATGCTGACCGGGCCAAACAGATCCGCTGTAACGCCGTGATCAATGAAGATCCAAACGCCAAACTGATCCGAGAGCTGAAGGACGAAGTGGAACGACTAAGAAACCTGCTGTTCTCACAGGGCCTGCAGGAGCTGCTGGACAACGCTGGTATACACACATTTTATTATTTTTTAACACCATAAACTCCTGATAATATATATATATACATTAAACCAGTATACACACAGCACAACACCCAGTACATTTATTATATTGGTATATACTTATATTGTGAACCCTTTACTGGTATACACACATCATATTGTTTTATATCCTAGAATATACACCTGATAATGTATTTATTATACTGATATATGCACATTATACTTCATTGTATGCACTATACTGGTATATACCCATGGTATAACTATATACTATATACACACAGTCTCCTGTATACACAGAATGGTACACACATAGTGGTATACACACACTATACGGTTTACAAAGTCACTGGTATAAACACATTATATAGTATACTATAGTGGTTTGTACATATCAAACACAGATTTTATAAATTATACTTTTTATGATTATAAAGGTATATTCACATTATAATAAATAGATTGTAGATATTATAATTTCATATACACACAATACAGACAATATACAATATATTGTATGTAATATACTATTAAATACACAATAATCTTCACATTACACATTGAACTTGCACATTTTTCTGGTATACACGTTATACTGTACTCTATTGTAGTATATTCACATGATATTACACACAGATTATTTGATATAGTGGTATACACATGTTATTTACATTATTGGGGTATACACACACATATACACATGATGCCATTTACACTTAAGTGGTATACAAACAATATAATGTACACGTTGCACTGATTCGAACACATATTGTACACACCACCGTATTCTCCTCCTCACATTTATTACTGCCATACATTATAATGGTGTATACACATTATAGATTATTACCACAATACTTTGATGAAGAATAAAATAAAACACATGATAAATAATAAGTATTCATCTGTACGATAGCAGAACTATGTTAGTGACACACAGAAGTGTTGGACTGTGGTTTGGTTGTGTGGTTATTTAAACATGGTATGTGTGGTATGTCTGTGTGCAGTATGTTTAGAGGCGGGTATTTACAGACAACAGCAACTGTGTGTGTGTGTGTGTGTGTGTACACAGATATTCTACAAGCTGTTCTTTACATAAGCAGGATAACTGAGATTCCATCCTGTTTAAAAAATGAAACCCGACCCTGCTCACTCTCTCTCTCTCTTTAACAGTCAACAACAACAACGGCCCCGCAGGTGTCGCAGGTGTGTCGTCCTCCTCCGTGCAGCTGGCTCTCACGGCCAATGGGGTCGTGTCTGATAAAGACTCCGCCCCCCCTGGTATGTCTATGTGTGATGAAATGTAGTAGATATCAGTATTTATCTTTATGTGTAGACAGACAGAAAACAAAAGTTACAATCACACAAACGTTTCTGATACGTTTCCCATCATAGCAGCCTGATTCAACGATTGATTGATTGATCTTTACTTTGAGCACAATACTTTCATTTTGTGGTCACCATACTTAGACAAAGAAGAGACCTGAAGAATATTTATTACACTGATATCTCGGTAAAAACAGACATATACTTTGACTTAAAATGTTCAAAATGTTGGTCTAGGTTTTGCATCTTTTCTTCATTTCCCTCATCTTGGTCGTCTTCACACCCTCCCTTTTTCCCTCCCTCCTTTTTTCTTCCTCAGTCATTCATTTTTTAATTACTGCTCCGTTTTATTTCCTCACTTGCTCACTTTTATTTCCTTTCCTGTTTGATCCTGGTCCAACCATCTTCCTTCAGTTCTTTATTTTTGTTTGTTTGACTCCATCCTGGTGTTGTCCGAACACTTCTTCAGATTTCCTTCGCCCGGCTTCTTCTGAGCGTCTCTTTTCGTCTGCAGGTGCTGAGCCGGAGTCTGCAGGTGACGCGTCCTCCGACCGTGACCACCTGATGGAGGACGGAGAGGAAGGAGAGGACGGCGCCACCACACAGACCATCAGTAAAGAGGAGGCGGCAGAGAGACTGCTGGTACGATCGGAGTTTGCTCTTTGTCACGCTCGACTCTTTGAGCAGGTTTTCACACTGACGTGGACTCTGTGTTTCAGGAGACGGAGAAGATTATCGCAGAGCTGAACGAGACGTGGGAGGAGAAACTAAGGAAGACAGAGTCGATTCGCCTGGAGAGGTAAAGTGGACCGTTAGCGTGGCGTTTAATTTAAGTTATATTTCAGTGGGCTGTTTTAGTTGAAGGTTTTACTGTAAACTGTAGTTTTCTTTTATTTTTTGAAAACTAAAACATGTTGAAACTTAATATTTTCGAGGAATTAGAAATGAAAATACAGAGCTGGAGAACAGAATAAAGTAACTGAGGATGTAAACGACCTGCTTTACACTGAAAACAGAAAAACTTAATCTAAAGTTGGTGAGAGAAGAACGAGTCAGACGTTACATCACTAATGAACGCTCTCTCTCTTTTCGTCCAGAGAGTCGCTGCTGGCAGAGATGGGCGTGTCCATTAAAGAAGATGGAGGAACGCTGGGCGTCTTCTCTCCTAAAGGAGTGAGTTCACAAACATCGTCTCAAACATTCAGTCACGAACGCAGCTTTTGTTTCCGTTGTCATGACGACAGCACCAGGAGGGGTCTCAAAGTGTGAGTCGGCGTCGCTGTCACTTTTCTGTTGGTGTTTATCAAACAGCTCAGAGACGCTCCTCACTCTGCTCCAAAAATTGTGTACATGTTATTTTAACACACGTTTGTATTAAAATAAAAGCAGTCGTGTGTCTGTCTGCAGTCGGTGTGTGATGACGTTGGTTAATGTGCAGAGGGTTTTTTTTGCTGAGCTTCACGTGGCTCAGTTTGACCTCCAGCTGCTCACAGGAAGTAGGAATCATTTCCTGCGTTAGGAAAGTTGATCAAACGTAGACCAAACATGTGTCACATGACTTCCTGCTCTGATATGTTGATGGATTCAGGTCCTGCTGTTGTTCTGGGTCCAGCCATGAGTTAAAGAGTTCCTGAGCCTCATCGTGTCAGGTGTGACTCGTTAATGGAACCTCTCTGTACATTTCTCTGATCGAACCACCTGAACTGGAGGAAGCTAAGCTCAGAAAGTGATGCAGTTTAACAGCAGTGGAGACTCAGATTAACATATGTGAGCTAAGCTTTGTCCTGCAGCACATGAACGTCGTGTCCTGTTGATTTAACGTAATGTAAGCGTCCTGTGTAACGTCTCCAACACTCCTCCTGGTGTTTTAAGGTGTCAACAGTTTGAGTATCAGTTCCTGCAGGCAGACCTCACCGAGCAGGATGTGAATGTAGACGAGTGATACTGATGTTTGCTGTGGCAGCTGGTTAAATATATGAATATAAAAGACTTTGTTAACGTCTGCAGGACTCAGATATTCCTCATTATTATTCATCAAATGTCATTAAAGCTGAAAATGTTTTCCAGACGCCTCACCTGGTCAACCTGAACGAAGACCCTCTGATGTCCGAGTGTCTGCTGTACTACACCATCAAGGAGGGCGTCACCAGGTGTGTGTGTGTGTGTGTGCGTGTGTGTGTTTATTAGCTTGTTGTTATGTTGATGTAGAGCTGCTAACACTTAAATACATACATTCCTGATGAATCTTCAGATTTTTTGTTTGGTCTGAGAAAAATCACAAAATACAGACAAAATAAAAGTGACGTTCTGAAAGAGTGTAAATCTTAAAAATATTCAGTTTACTATAATTACACTTTTCATATTAAAGAAGCTGGCAGCATTGGGATTATTGAATGACTGATTATTGAAATAGCTGCTATCAGTTAATCATCTGATGTCTGCAGCTCAGTTTAACCGAGGGTCGTCCGTGTTTCTGTGTTTCAGGGTGGGACAGCAGGACGTGGACATTAAGCTGTCGGGTCACTTCATTAAAGAGATTCACTGCGTGTTCGTCAGTGAGACCAACGAGCAGGGAGAAGGTGAGACACCCGTCTGTCTGTCTGTCTGTCTGTCTGTCTGTACAAACTAAATAAAAAACTGAGTGAAAACAGAGACTTTGTGACGTCAGCTGATGTCGACCAGCTGGAATTAGTTAATGCAACTCTGATTTTTATGTATTCTTTGATTGAAATCACCCAAACAATCATCTGATTTCTGTCAGAATGAGGCAGTCAGGAGATTACATAATCCCAGTCCAGCTGTCTTCCTGTCAGTGATGCAGCGCCCTCCCGGTGGTCAGACTGAAGCAGCTACAGCAAGGCTGCGATGATCTTAAAATCAATCTGATGAACCTTTTTAAACACATCACATATGTCACTCTGAGAAATGACGATTAACAAGGTTTCAGAATCTGGTTTATTGCCATTTGCACAGAAAATCAATCAGCCTTGGTAAAACAGTAAACGTAGTAAGAGAGAGAAATGAAAAGTACTGCAAGGCAAGAAAGTTTGTTATAAAATAGAGTTTACAATAAAATACATGAATATTATTCAGACTGTTGTCAGGATCAGATGTGACATTTCATTTCTGCTGTTGTCTCGTTGAAAATCTCAGTCTGATCTTGATAAAGTGAATGTGATGGGATATTTTCAGCATCTGTATCTCCTTTTCTTTTTATTAATGGTGTGTATGAATGTTTGCCACACGCTTATGTTTCAGCAGGTTTCATAATGATGAGCTGTAGTCACATTTCACAGTGAAATGTTCCTGCTGATAAATCAAACTAACACCACCCTCTGCAGGAGCATGAATGTTAAATGTGCAGACTGTTTACTGAACATGTCCAGGTAGAAAACATTTTGATGTGTTATGTAATATTAAATGATATAAATTATAATTCTGTCACTGACAGACCTTTTACTACGTGGATCATTCCCAACTTGAACTGAGATCAGACAGTCGGGTCCCAAACAGATTTTTATTCAGCTGGTTATAAAAACTGACTGACTGTCATTCCCTGATGGTCCGGACAGATTCTCGTTAATACCAGCAGCCTAACGACAATTAAATATGTAAAGTGTCCACAGACAGACGACTTTAAGAAGGTCGTAACGGCGTGAAGTTTTTGTGAAACACTCGTAGAAAATGCTCGATATCAGGAAACGAGGCCCGAATCAACTGAAGCTGTCAGAGTTTTAATCATCCTTCCTGCACGGCCACTTTAATTTACAATAATTAGTGTGAGTGTCCTCGTCAGTTAAAGCCATAAAACTTCTGTTATTAATCTTTAAATCAGCTGTGTACATGCAGGCGTGTGTGTGTTCAGTGAGTGACTCTCTTTCTTTTTCTCTCTCTGTAAAAGCTGCCAGGAAATCTGTCAGGTATCGTTTTAACAGTCACAGCTACTGGTTACCATGGTGACATCACTTTTATCTTCACATCCATGTTTCCTGTGCCCCCTTCCCCTTCCCTTAACCCCCCCCCCCCATACTGTGTGTGTGAGACTGTACATCCATCTGTACCGCTGTTTCTGTCTGAGTGTGCTGATGTGGAAGCCGTCCTGTTGGCTAAGCCCCGTCTGCCTGTCTGTCTGTCTGCAGTGGTCGTCACTCTGGAGCCGTTAGTCGGAGCGGAGACGTACGTTAACGGGAAGCAGATCACCGACGCCGTCATCCTCAAACAAGGTGCCGTCAGTCAGGATTCAAACCAGCCTGTTAAACTGCAGCTCTTTAGAAGTCTTTTATCGTAAAGACTTTTTTCTTGTTTGCGTTACGTCTACGTCTTTACTGACACTCGGTCTGTCTCCGTTGCTAGGTAACCGCATCGTGATGGGGAAGAACCACGTGTTTCGGTTCAACCACCCGGAGCAGGCGAGGCTGGAGAGAGAGCGCAGCGCCACGGCTGAACAGCAGGGGGAGCCGGAGGACTGGAACTACGCTCAGAGGGAACTGCTGGAGAAACAAGGCATCGACATCAAACTGGAGATGGAGAAGAGGTCCAGAACTGAGTCCAGAATGAGTCCAGAATTATGCCAGATTTAGTCCAGAATTAC
>CM041532.1:1514102-1636602 GCA_023238725.1 Scortum barcoo
TCTCCATCGTCCTCCTCTTCCGCCTTCTCCTCGTCTTCCTCCTTCTTCTCCGTCAGAGTGGGAGGAGTCTGAGTCTGAGGCGCTGCCCTCGCCGCTGTCGGCGGACACGCTGCGTTTCCTCTTCCTGCCCTGAGAGGAGGGGGCGGGGTTAACACAGCGCCATCATCAGCGAGTCAACAATACTTGAACACTAACTCACTTTCTTCATCGTCTTCTCTTTCCTCCTCCTTCTTCATCCTTCTTCTCCTCCTCCTCTTCATTGTCTTTCTCCTTCTCTCCGTTCTGCTTGGCCTCCTCTTCACAGTCCTGAGAGGGAAACAAAGTGAAACATTCACGTTAGAGGACAAACGAAGCAGACATCAAATCCTCCACTGTCGGCTGCGCCCAGAAGAACTGAAAGTGTTGGTGATGTTTTCAGATACTACATCCCACAAAGTCTGACAGATTAACTGGATTAGATTAACTGGATTAGTTAATCTGACACCTGGAAGTCTCTGATCGTCCTTCTGACCTTCTCAGAGTCTTTCTTCTCGCCCGTCTCTCTGTTGGTCGTCTCCTCCGTCCGACTCCCCGTCGACTCAGAGCCGATCTGGCCGCTCACGTTTCCTGTGTTGGGATCTCCCTGACTCTTCTCACTTCCTCCTCCACCAACGCCACCGCTCGCCTCGCCGCCAGCTACTGCAGGAGTGGTCGGGACCTCCAGGACCTGCAGGTCGAAGTCTGTACCCCCCTCCATCTTTATCACCGCTGCAGACAGACAGACAGGAGAGAGGGTGAGACACCACGGCACTTCAACCCTACAAGACTTCATTACCCAGAAACCCCTGCAAGGTGAAGGCAGTTAATGTATGTAAAGAAATCCTGTCTCACTGCCCAGCTTTTATCCCGTCTCACTGCCCAGCTTTTATCCCGTCTCACTGCCTGTCTCTCCCTCTCGACTTGTCTGACCTGCGTCCAGTAGCTTGATGATGGTGGGGGCGTGGTCCATATCCAGCGACACATTGGTCCAGCCAGTTGTTGTCGAGCAGGAAGAGGAAGACAGGCCAGCCGGGTTTTGATCGCAGACAGAGACTCCGCCTTCCTCACCGTGATGTCATCGGGGTGGTACTTAGAGCGAAACCACTCCTGGTCTTTGTGCTGGAGGAAGAAGTCCTGCAGCTGCTGTCGCCTGAAGTCCAGTTTGTACTGATTGTAGCGCTTCACCGACTCCGTCTCGTCAACGCTGTCCTCCATGTTCAGCAGGAACTCCTGCAGACAAACACAGTCCTGAAAATCCACCGAAGAAGAAATGCCAAACGCTTCGACAAAGAGATGAACTGACTCACTTTGAAGCTCCTCATGGTGGGGGGACCAGGAGGAGGGAGATCTGGATCCACCATCCCCAACCTGAGAGAGACAATTTCAAAACATCACATGACGAGCAAACAGTCCTTCCTGTCACATGACAGGACACTTCTGTCTGATCAGGGATGTTAAACCTGTCTGTGGGTCTGACACTGAAGGAAACATGGCGAGGTCTGCAGCGTCTCGTTTCCTCTGATATTCTTATCAGCTTTATTCTTCTTTTCTGAACAGATCTGTAGATATTTCCTGGACTGTTTCTGAGAGCTCACCTGCCCTGCAGCGGGTGACCTCCGTGGTGTGGGTGAAGGTGAGGGAGGTCAGGGTGCCAGCCCTGAGGCCCCGCCCCCTGAAACAGAGCCCCGCCTCCTCCGTACGGCAGGTCGTAGCGGTACGGCTCCCCCCGGTGGTCCGTCCCTGAGTGACACAGACGTTAACGAGGAGCGGCGTCACGTGACCGTCTGAGGATGAAAACACTCACCAGTCTCTCCTCATGCGTTTGTGCTGCGGGCTGATGTGTCTGGGTGGAGAGAAACGCTCCCTACGACCACGATCATAATCCCTCCTCCTCTCTCTGCCACGGTCCCAGTCCCTGAACACACACACACACACACACACACACACACAGGTTAAACAGCTCCGTCACACACACACACACACGTCTCACAGTGAGGTGTGTGTTCAGGTGTGCCCACCTGTCGGGCCAGTCGTCCCTCCTCCTCTCCTCTCGCTCTCTCGACCGCTCCATGTCACTCCTCTCTCTTCCGGAACTTGTCCCGCCTCCTCCTGTCGAACTCGTCATCGCTGTCTCCCATTGGACTACAAACACACAGCTGCTTTTTAACATCGCAGCGACAAATATGAAACAAAACAGAGACATCCACAACAAACACACACAAACATCTGACGTCTTTAGATTTACTCTGCCCACAACTATCAGGACATCTTTGAACCTGATTTTAGATTTACGGCACTTTCAGTTAAGTTCAGTTTTGAATTTCCCTGATAATCTTTTACTCCAGTATCATTAATAGATTTCAAGTTTAATATCGAGAATATCTCTACAACTACCAATCATTTTCCTCTCTGATGTAATCTGAGATTATTTTGCTGATTTTAACATTTAAGAAACCACAGACTTTTTGCTCTTTTAGTTATTCCTGTATCGATTAATCCCTTATGAAATCTGCTGATTTGCTCGGGACGATCAGTTAATCAATAAATCGACTCATCTCTGCAGCTCCAAACGAAGGGAAGCTGATTTTAAACAGCAGATGAGATATTTGACGTTAAAAAGTTAGTTTAGTTTGACAAACGTGATTCGGTGAAAAACTTTTTAAGAAACATAAAAATAGTCAAATGTAAAATGTTTTTTTCTTTTACTTTAATAAAAAACAATTTATATGAATTTTTACAAAATCTAAATATGGTCTTGATCAATATTCAAATCAAAGGAGAAACAATATTTGTTAAAGCGTGTCAGAATAAAATCAAATCAATATTTTACTGCTGCAGAAACATCACAAATTAATCACATTATCACAGAAAGCCTTTGTTCAGGTACAGAAAAACATTTTTATGAAAATGAGAACAAAGAAGCAGAATAATTATCGATCACAGTATCAGTCAAAATAATCAATCAGTCCTGATCAGCATTATTATTTAATGTGTTCACTGTCCCAGTGTTTCAATCAGAGATTACTCAATCAATCAATTAATCGATTATTGGTCAACAAATCAGTAATCTTAATATCTTTGTGTTGAGGATAAAACTCGACATTTGAGCTTCGGGAAACACTTGATCATTTTTCACAGATCATGACTGATTCACTTGATCGATAAAAAGTATATATTATATATAGTAAAAAAGATAAAGTATTGATTAGCAGCAGTCAATAAAACCAAAACATTTTCAATTCATAAAAACTCGATCGATCGTATTTTATCAGGAGAAATGTCTCGAATGATTAATCCGACTATCCGAGCAGCTTGTTTAAATAAAGTATTTTCTGTTATTAACTGACAGTGTTTGCTTCATTGTTATTAGCCTGTTAGTTTCGATTAGCATTAGCTTGTTTAAACCTGCCGGCTCGTTTGATTAAAACATTAAAAGCATCTTCAAGTTAAACCAGATAGAAGACACAACAATAACTCACATAAATAAACAGAAATGAACATTAATAATTATTAATAAACATTAATAAAACACTAAGCAGCGAGATACGTTAGCATTTAGCTTCACACCGGCTAACAACGGCTAATCAGCTAGTTAGCGTCGCAGCTAGAACGCGCAGGCGCAGTTCAGACCTCGCGCCGCTTGCTGTCGGACCTCTCGGAGGTTTCTGGTCGCGCGACCTCACCTGGAGAACTCACCTGCAGCTGGTCAACAGGTGACAAACACGATCATCAGCTAACACACCTGTCCCGCCGCCAGCACGACGTCACGAAGAGACAACGACACTTCCGCCGCTCTTTCCGCTCAGGCTTTTCCGAAGTAAAGTTGCCCCCTGGAGGTCCGGAAGGAAATAACACCTGTTTTCAGAATCAGGTTTGATTGATCCTTATTGATGGTGTCTTTAGTAATTTTATATGATGTTGAGTAAAACCACATGATGTATTAAAACACGTATTATAACATTAAATTATAAACATTATAAAATATAGAAACTAGAGCAGACATGACAGCTGTGTCCAATGTGGGAAAGCTTTAACTTCTCTACACCACCTACAAATCCACCAACATGTTCACACCAAAGAGAAAACACACAGCTGTGACCAATTTAGGAAAGCTTTTACTGCATCAGGTGACCTAAAAGTCCACTGATGTGGAGAGAAACTGTACAGCTGTCCCAGGGCAGCATGTTCTGGAGAGAAGACTTCAACAGAGAGCACATCCACCCGCTCACCGCCATGCCAGCAGCGAGGTGTCATGTTATGTTAAAGCTAGCTGATTCTGTACTAAAGCAGTAAAACCAACATTTTGTGCAAATGTTTCAGAATAATTCACTCTCACGTGGTCTCTCTTTAATTGCTTTATGTTTTGACATGTCCAGCACACCTTTCTCAGCCATCTGCAGTTGAATTTTCTTTACATCTGTTACCACCTAAATCATGACGTCTCCATACAGACCCAGCTGATGAGCCCCCATCATCTTGGACAGAGTGGGTGCCCAGTGGGTTTGTCACCTTACACCTTAGAGTGGGAGGAAGCTGGAGTACCCAGAGTGAACCCACACAGACACAATTCCACACCTGCCTCAACCAGGGATTGGTTGCTGTGAGGCGACAGTGCTAACCACTACACCACTGTGCCACCCCTAATGAGCCCCCATCAGTCACAAACCAGACCACAGAGCCAGGGTAAAAAAAAAAAACAGGAGATGCACACAATGAAGCCAATTAGCAAATGATTTATTAGTGAAAATGAATAACTGAGGAGGGAAATTTAACTCCACAGTGTTGTGACAACAACATTGCAGCTAAAATGATCAACAGCCAGTTTGACACCGTCCTCCTTCCTCTTTATACTCCACACATCAGAGAGTCTGTGTGGTTTACCTGTGAGCTGTAAATGTTTCAGATGTTTCACATTTTAAGGCACAGCGGACACTTTACTGAGGACAGGACTTTACTTTACGGACTTTAACTCCACTTTACTGACACAAGGACTTTATGGACTTTATGGACTTTAACTCCACTTTACTGAGCAGGACTTTACTTTATGGACTTTAACTTTACTGACTTTAGGACTACACTTTACTGACTTTAACTCCACTTTACTGACAGGTTTACTTTATGGACTTTAACTCCACTTTACTGACTTTAACCCACTTTACTGAGGGATTTACTTTATGGACTTTAACTCCTCTTTACTGAGCAGGACTTTACTTTATGAGAGGACTTTACTTTATGACAGACTTTACTTTACTCCACTTTACTGAGCAGGACTTTCATTTTATGGACTTTAACTCCACTTTACTGAGCAGGACTTTACTTTATGGACTTTAACTCCACTTTACTGAGGAGGACTTTACTTTATGGACTTTAACTCCATTTCACTTTGATGATGTTTGTTTTAAATCAGAACAATAAATGATGATTATTATTCAGTTCAGAAGTGATGCTCTGTGGTGACAGCAGTGATGACATCATCACGGTCATCATCCAATCCCCTCTCAGCCTGGGTGGGCGGGGTCGTCACCATGGAGACGGGCAGGTCATTTCCTGCAGTCAGAGCAGGTCAGAGAGAAAATGTAGATAATTTATCAACTTCTGTTAGAGACAACTGTCAATCATCAACACCAGAGAGACTGACTGATTGATTGATTGAGGTCTGAGATAGATTGTAAGGTCAGTGATTCAGAGTGTTACCTGTGTGCCTTCGTCGATATAAAGACACCATGAGGACAGTGGAGATGCAGTACGGACAGAAGACCACCAGGTGGAGGAGCAGCCTGAACACAAGATGGAGGGAGGAGGAGACAGGTGTTGGGATGTGCAGGGCTGCATAGGTAGTTGGGTTTGATGAAGGTGGTGGGGCTGTAGAGGTGGGTGGGGTTGTAAAGGTGGGCGGGGCTGTAAAGGTGGGTAGGTTTACGAGGCCCTGGTGGAGAGAATGAAGGTTTACCTGTGGAAGAGAATCCCACCTGGTCAGGTGAATCTCTGGATGAAATAAGTCCTGAAATCAAAGGGAACCTCCTCACCTGAGACAGAGATCCAGCTGGGTGGAGACTCTCCATGACTGCTGATGTGACACTTGTACTAGAGGCCTTCATCAGACTTGGAAACAGTGGTGGATGGATGGTCATGTGACCTGCAGACTCAGGCCTGATGAGGGAGCCATCTTTATAGAAAGCAGCTGGGAGGTTGGAGGGAGGGGTCTTTGTTTTACAGTGCAGAGTGACATCATCTCCCTCCATCACAGGGAGGACAGGACTCTGCAGGATCACTGATCCACCTCAACACAGAGACAAACTACAGCATTTCATCCATTTACACACAGCTTCATCAATACTAACTCCACAGTCTGATCTTACCAGTGACAGTGATGTTGATGGTGTTACTGGTTGTTCCATCTCTGGACTCACACCAGTAAACTCCACTGTCCCATGTGACGATGTCAGACTGATGTTACAGGAAGGAACCAGCTGATGTTCCCCAGTCAGCTCCACACTGAGTCCTGGTTTCTGTGGTTGTGTTCCTCCTCAGCGTCCATCCATCAGAGCTGTCGTCCTCACAGCTCAGAGAGACAAACTCTCCTTTAAACAGCTGAGAGCTGCTGGGCCTCACAGTCAGAACCAGCTGGAGGGGACGACATGTAAACATTTTTCATTTACCTGAATTTCTTTTTTACAACCATCTGAACTGGACTTCCCAGCTCTGGTAGTTCCTGGTTGACAGCTCCCTCTGGTGGACTTAAGGAGCTCCTGCACTCTGTCCCTTATTATTGGTAGTTAGACGTGCTTTACATTATCATCATGATTGCACAGTGACTTTGAATCATTAACACTGAATCCTCTGAACAAAGTCTGATAAGGTCCATAGAGTCCACATGAGGACCCTTGTGGATGTGATGAATTATGGATTTGGACACACGTTTGAAATCTACAGTGGGGCAAAAAAGTATTTAGTCAGCCACCAATTGTGCAAGTTCTCCCACTTAAAAGATGAGAGAGGCCTGTAATTTTCATCATAGGTACACTTCAACTATGAGAGACAGAATGGGGGGAAAGAATCCAGGAAATCACATTGTAGGATTTTTAATGAATTAATTGGTAAATTCCTCGGTAAAATAAGTATTTGGTCACCTACAAACAAGCAAGATTTCTGGCTCTCACAGACCTGTAACTTCTTCTTTAAGAGGCTCCTCTGTCCTCCACTCGTTACCTGTATTAATGGCACCTGTTTGAACTCGTTATCAGTATAAAAGACACCTGTCCACAACCTCAAACAGTCAGACTCCAAACTCCACTATGGCCAAGACCAAAGAGCTGTCAAAGGACACCAGAAACAAAATTGTAGACCTGCACCAGGCTGGGAAGACTGAATCTGCAATAGGTAAGCAGCTTGGTGTGAAGAAATCAACTGTGGGAGCAATTATTAGAAAATGGAAGACATACAAGACCACTGATAATCTCCCTCGATCTGGGGCTCCACGCAAGATCTCACCCCGTGGGGTCAAAATGATCACGAGAACGGTGAGCAAAAATCCCAGAACCACACGGGGGGACCTAGTGAATGACCTGCAGAGAGCTGGGACCAAAGTAACAAAGGCTACCATCAGTAACACACTACGCCGCCAGGGACTCAAATCCTGCAGTGCCAGACGTGTCCCCCTGCTTAAGCCAGTACATGTCCAGGCCCGTCTGAAGTTTGCTAGAGAGCATTTGGATGATCCAGAAGAGGATTGGGAGAATGTCATATGGTCAGATGAAACCAAAATAGAACTTTTTGGTAAAAACTCAACTTGTCGTGTTTGGAGGAGAAAGAATGCTGAGTTGCATCCAAAGAACACCATACCTACTGTGAAGCATGGGGGTGGAAACATCATGCTTTGGGGCTGTTTTTCTGCAAAGGGACCAGGACGACTGATCCGTGTAAAGGAAAGAATGAATGGGGCCATGTATCGTGAGATTTTGAGTGAAAACCTCCTTCCATCAGCAAGGGCATTGAAGATGAAACGTGGCTGGGTCTTTCAGCATGACAATGATCCCAAACACACCGCCCGAGGCAACGAAGGAGTGGCTTCGTAAGAAGCATTTCAAGGTCCTGGAGTGGCCTAGCCAGTCTCCAGATCTCAACCCCATAGAAAATCTTTGGAGGGAGTTGAAAGTCCGTGTTGCCCAGCGACAGCCCCAAAACATCACTGCTCTAGAGGAGATCTGCATGGAGGAATGGGCCAAAATACCAGCAACAGTGTGTGAAAACCTTGTGAAGACTTACAGAAAACGTTTGACCTCTGTCATTGCCAAACAAAGGGTATATAACAAAGTATTGAGATGAACTTTTGTTATTGACCAAATACTTATATTTCCACCATAATTTGCTAAATAAATTCTTTAAAAATCAGACAATGTGATTTTCTGGATGGATTTTTTTTTCTCATTTTGTCTCTCATAGTTGAAGTGTACCTATGATGAAAATTGGAGACCTCATCTTTTAAGTGGGAGAACTTGCACAATTGGTAGCTGACTAAATACTTACCCTAACCCACTATATCTATGTCATTCTGATTTCCCATACAGTCATTTTAATGTAGTTATTTTATTCTATTCTGAGCACACAACATCTATTTCCTGTATGTGTGTCTGTCCTGGATGAGGGATCCCTCTGCTGTTGATCTTCCTGAAGTTTTTTCCTCTTTTATTGAAGGTTTTTTCTTTCAAGGCTCTGAGGACAGATGCTGTCTGATGCTGCTCAGATTGTAAAGTCATCAGAAGCACATTTTGATTTTGATGTTCATAAATAAAGCTGATTGAGCCCTGAGAACATCCAGACTAAATGAGTCTGTAAAGTCTGTAAGGCAGCTCACAGGAAACGTTTCCAAAAGCAGCCTGACGTCCTGCTGCTGTTTGTAAGAAGCTGCTCCACACACCTCAGAATATGAAGGTGTTGGACAGACTGATAATGATGAGTTTCAGAGGGTTCATGGCTCAGAGGAAGCAGAGACACATTCACAGTCCAGTTCACTCACCTTGGTTTGTTGTGCAGCTCAGCAGCGAGGTCACAACTAAAGAGAGACGACAGCAGTGAAGTGAAGACGGACTCATGTTGGTTTGGATGGAGACAGGCACTTTATCTTTACTAACACTTTATATATAACCCTGCTGACGTCACTGTGACGTCATCAGGGTTGTTTTCTCCTCTGTAGGCACAGACGAGGTTTAACAACTGTTTTCACAGGAGGACTAATCAGTGAACTCGATCAGTCAAATCTCTTCCTTTAACAGACAACAGTGGCCTCACAGCTGTGAAAGAACAGCTCTGAAATTTAGAAATGCTGCCAAAATATTCTCACATCGTCTCAAAGTCACATTCCCACTAAATGAATGTGATGTTTGGTGTTCTGGAGACGTTCTTACCAGCTGAAGTGATGTAAAAAAGAAATGTTAAAATGACATTGTCCACCCAGCCCGACTGTACTTACAGAGCAGCCACAGCAGAGATGTTCCCTCCATCCTGACACTCATTATATTACAGCCACACTTTGATCAGTTCATGCTCACATCAAGTCAGAGCCTCCTCCTTCCTCTGTGACTGTGGCTGGCTGTGCTGTGGTTTCCTCTTCACTCACTGTGAGCACAAAACATTAATGAGGTTTTAAAACCAGGCACTGAAACACAACACGAAGCAAAGAGACAGAAAATGAAGAAGAGATGAAAAGTAAAGAAACGACTGACACAGACTGTAAATAGTGACGTGAATATGATGCGTTCACTAACAGGTAAACTAACGCTGCTGTGTGTGTTGTTCTGACTGTCCGAGCTGAAAGTTGAAGATGCTCTTTTCAGAAAGATTCATGAAGTTCATTTGAAGCTGTCAGAGAGTCTTTATGGAATAATTGCATGATGATTTTCAAAGTAAAAGCTGGAGACGGCCCTTCAGTTAGGAGGAAGTGAAGAGGAGGTGATGTTGTACCTGTGTGTCTGTCAGCTTCTCTGCTTTAACCACTGAACTGTGGTCAGAAACTAACATACACGGTGCAGCTGCAGGATGTCAGTGAGCAGAGTTAATCTACAGACACGGTAACAGAAACATCAGAGAGCAGATTCATGATGATGAATCAGTGTGTTTGTGTATCTGAACATCGTCCTGCTGTGGCCCTGACGACTCTGTCATAAACTGTGAGACATTTTTACACATTTACAAAGTGTCACATGTTTATTGGACTATTTCCTGTTATTTTATCATTGATAATGCTGCTGTTTCATTAAACATCACGAGTGACGTTGTTGTTCATCCTGACAGAGTTTAGAGAGTTTTGAGGAGCTGTGTCATTCAATGATGTTTTGTTTCAATTGGGTCCCATCTGGGGTGCCACTTTTTATGTGACAGTTTGTTTGTTATTTTCTTTTTTAGGGGTGCCAGCCAGGTCTCTCTCCTAGCATTTAAGATTTTTGTTTTCTACCAAACATATCACAAAGGGAGCACACCATAAAAATGAACCCCCCACACCTTGAATGACTTAAGTAACCTTAACCAATAATAACAGATTTCAGATTTCAAGATTTCAAGAATTTATTGTCATTACACAACAATTTACATCAGCAATCATTGGTAATGAAATTCTTAAATCCCAGGCTCTCCAAAAGAATATTAACAGCAATAGAGGCTGTCAACAAGAAAAGTCAAAAAAGATAATTTAGAAAATAAAATATATAAAATAAAATTAAAGATAAATAATAAACTAGAGTAATAAAATAAGTAAAGACCTTAAAATATGAGTTATACAAATAAAATATAAACTGTAAATGTAAACTAGGTATTATCAAGTAACATATATACAATAGATATATATACAATAGAAGAATATACACAATAGAAGTGGTGGAGTTGTTAAGAAGTGGTGGTGCTGTGAACACAGTTTAAAAGTCTTATGGCCTGCAGGTATGAAGCTTCCCTGAGCCTGGTGGTTCGGGCTCGAATGCTGCAGAACCACCGGGTGTTCAGCTCGTCAGGCAGAGATGCAGACATCACCTCAGCACTGCTGATCTTCTTTTTGTAGTCCGTCAGAGTTTTTAATCCAGCCCACATGCTCCTGGTGTTGGAGCCCTTGTAATGAGACTCCACTTTGTCCCTGTACTGTCTCTTTGCGCTGCTGATGGCTCTCCGGAGCGCGTACCTGGACTTCCTGTACTCCTCCAAATCACCTGAGTTGTAGGCGTCTGTCCGTGCTTTAAGTTTGGACTTCTCCATTAACCCAGGGCTTCTGATTGGGAATGTCTGCACAGTAATCCTCGGTACGACATCATCGATGCATTTTCCGATGTATCCAATGACCGCGTCCGTGTATGTGTTTATGTCTGTGTCCTTAAACACACACCACTCCGTCGTGCTGTTGAAGCAGTCGCGCAGAGCCGAAGTCTCTGATTGGTCGGACCACTGCTGAATGGTCCGCGTCACCGGTCCGTCACGCTTCAGTTTCTGCCTATAGGAAGGCAGCAGCAGAACTGAGGCGTGGTCAGATTGGCTGAAAGGAGGGTGTGAGCGAGGCCTTTGTACATGTCCGCGTGTAAGGGGTGTAAACATGATCGAGTGTGTTCTCGCCCACGCGTAGGGGACAGCTGATGTGTTGGTGATATTCTCAGGCAGGACTTTCCTCAGGTTGGCGCTGTTAAAGTCCTCCGGCTACAATAAACGCAGCCTCCGGCCGTGAGGTCTCTGTCCTGTCGATAACTCCATACAGCTTCGTCCATGGCCTTGTTGTTGTCGTGCGTGTGGCGGAACATACACTGCTGTCATGACAACCGACGCGGGAGGTAATAAGGCCAGCATCTGATCATGAGGTGCTCCAGGTCCGGAGAACAGCCCGTAGAAATAATCTCCACATCTGAGCACCACTTGTTGTTCACCATGAAGCAGACACCTCCTCCCTTGCTCTTCCCTGAATTAATTGTCCTGGTCCTGTCGGTGAATGGAGAAGTCCCTCGAGAACAATGGCGGAGTCTCGGGATCGAAGGGGTCGAGCCAAGTTTCCGTGAAAACCAAAACGTTACAGTTTTTAATGTCCCATTGAAACGCCATCCTGCTCCGGAGTTCATCCAGCTTGTTATCCAGGGACTGAACATTAGCCAGAAGAATACTCGGGAGAGGAGGCCGGTTTTCACGCTTTCCTCAGCCGGACTAGGACACCGCCCGCGATCCCCTTTTCCTCCAATCCGCCTCCGCTGCTCAGGTTCAACAACAGGTAGGCTCCGCCATGGAGAGTACCCGTTGTACGCTGGTGGCGGTGGCGATGAAAACGTTTTTTCCACCACCGACCTAATGTGTAGAAGTTTTTCTCTATCATATTGTATGATAGGGCTCTCTTTAGCAGGTTGCATAACTTAAAAGAAGAAATAAATAACAAAATAGTGCAAAAAACAGCAAAGTTGAGGGGAGAGCTCGAGACATGGCAGCCATCCTCGGCGCCATCTTGATAATCTGAAGTAAATCTGAAGAGACCAACACGTCAGGGAAACTGGAGCCGGTCGCTGCCAGGGGACAGACAGTGACCGGATTCCAGCAACGGTCCCAGCCTGACAGATGTCACACTGGTGAGCCTGACAAAGAAGGTTTGGCAACATACAACACTCAAACACAAGACAAGACAAAAGTGAAATGGAGACAAAAACAACCAGATAAGACATCCAGCACATCCATACATAACTCACCTAATAGCAAAGGTGAACAACTAGCCAAGCTGATTGGAAGAAAAGCTCTCACTCACTGTTACTTAAATGGTTTAGCAGTTACTGCAATGCTTGACACAGGAGCCAATGAGTATGATTGATAGAGACTGGAAGAGCAAATACTTACCTGATACCACTGTAAGGCCACTCAGGTCATGTGAGAAATTCCGTGACTACCTGTACTATGCTCCACATTTCACCATCTACACGGATAACAATACTTTGACTTATGTCATGAGTACAGCAAAGCTCAACGCTGTTGGCCATCAGTGGGTTGGGGAACTTTCAGATTTCCAGTTTGACATTAAATACAGGCATTGGAAGTCAAATGCTGATGCCGACACTATCTCGCCTGCCTTTAGACAAGGAGATCTATGAAATGGCCTGTAGAGAGGAGCTCTGAGATGAGGCAGTACGTGCTACGTGGGATGGGAGTCAGGCAGCAGAGCGGAAGGGCGTGGCCTGGGTCGCTGCTCTCAACCTCTCCACACCAGACTCTCACCAACAGCCACCTTCATACTTGCCAACTATCTGCCATGATGATCTTGTGATGGCTCAAAGAGAGGATCGAGCCATTGGCAAAATCACTGAATTAAAGGGGTCCAACACAAAGTTAACTCATGAAGTACGGAACACAATGAGCGGAACCACAAGGAAGCTGCTGCATGAGTGGAACAAGTTGCATCTTGAAAATAATCTCCTGTACAGACGGACACATGACCGAAAGCAGCTGGTCCTTCCCTTTAAATATAGATTTGTGCTCTGACACTTGCTCTGAAACACCTTCACAATGAAATGGGCCATGTTGGCACAGAAAGGGTGCTCCACCTTGCAAGGCAGATATTTTACTGGCTGTCCATGGCAAAAGAAATTGAGGACTGTCACCCAAAAATGTCTATGTATCAAGTCCAAGAAGCCTGCCACACATATTCGTGCTCCCATGGGCAGCATCACATCCAGGCTTCCCCTTAGAGCTAGTGTGTATTGACTATTTGCATTTAGAGACCAGTTTGGGAGGATATGAATACATCCTTGTTGTAGTTGATCATTTCACCAGATTCGCTCAGGCATATCCGACAAAGAACAAGAGTGGAAAAACAGCTGATGAACACATTTTTAGTGATTTTATACCCAGATTTGGATATCCATCTAAATTACACCACGACCAAGGTTACGAATTTGAGAACAAATTGTTTGAGACATTGCAAAAGCTGTCTGGAGTGAGACATTCTAGGACATCGCCTTGTCACCCTCAATGTAATCCAGCAGAACATCTGAACCGCACCATACTCCAGATGTTGAGAACGCTGACTGAAAGTGAAAAGCTGCGGTGGAAGGACCACCTACCGCATGTTATACACGCATACAACTGCACTCGTCATACTCTCATACTGGCTACTCACCCTTTTTCCTGCTCTATGGCCGTCCATCCACATCTCCCAGTCGATTTGTTGTTTGGCCTTGGTGGAGAAAAGGAATCATACTCAGCCAAAGGTTATGCAGAAAATGGGCTAAAAGAATGACTGAGGCATACCGGATTGCTAGTGAGAACAGTAAAAAATCTAGTGCAAGAGGAAAAGTGACATATGACAAGAAAACAAAAGAAGTTGGGCTGCAACCAGGAGACAGGGTTCTCGTCAGGAACCTCAGTGAACGTGGATGACCTGGTAAATTAAGGTCATTCTGGGAGAAGGACATTTACATTGTCAAGAGTCAACTTGCAGACAATCCAGTATATACTGTTCACCCTGAGTCTGGAGACAAGCAGAAAACCAGAACACTGCACCGCAACCTTTTGGTGCAAGTAAAAAACTTACCTGTTGAAGTTGTCCCATCCTATGCCAGGCCAATCCCTGGAAGAAAAACACATCCTGAACAACACAAAGGTAAAGTGAAAGAGACACCGAAGCACACAGGAATAACGACAAATAGTGACAATTCAAATTGATTCGGATGATGAATGTAACCCAGGATACTGGTTAAGAATACCTGTAGAAAGAACGGAACAGAAACCTTATACCAACCTTCAGCAACTTACTATGTCTCCAAGACATCCTCGAGTATTAGTGAGAGAAACAGTCGTACCAGCATCTACAAGGAGAGAAAGTTTCAATGTGCCTGAACACTTACCAAATCCTGAGCTTGAGCCCGGAGCACTTACCTGCTCCAGCCCGGTGTCTGAGCTGGAGCAGGTAAGTGCTCGGGCTCAAGCTCAGGGCTCAAGCTGAGAGAAGAAGCCAAAGAGAATCAATAAAGGAATGAGAACCATCCTGTCTGTGCCACCACTTGCAGAGTACATTCACTCTGAGGTCAGAAGATCAGCTCGTGAGAGGAAGACACGACAAATCCTCACATGAGTCGCTGGGTGAACCATCAGTGCAAACACATGCTACTGTTAACTTAGTAGCTGGCCATACTGCATCTTACTTATCTACACAGATCCTGCGAGAGCTCTGTCACTTTGAGCCCAGCGCTGCCATACTTTACCTGTGACCTGAATGAAACTCTACATCTGTGAACTGAAGACTTCTCCGGTTTGTTCTTGGCCTTCCAACTAAAGAATCAGGGCTAACAATATCACACTGTGTTTTTCTGAAATGCATTGCAAACGCATCTGCATTCACATGATCCAAAAAAAAAAAAGGGTAATATACATCCTTCCCAAACGTGTCCTTGTCATTGTACCTGCGTTAGTGGAATTCTGAAGCTCCTAAATACAGCTACACTAACAGTCAGATGTTTTTCTGTAAGCTTTCCCACTGTTCTCCACATGTATCTTATGAAGCACACGTAACACAGCTGGTGGTCTGTCCATGAGGTTTTTACATGCCCACCTGGTATCACAGGTGCATGTCTTTATGAACTGACAGCCATCTCTGGTGAACACAGGAGCCTGACATATATACACATAAAAACAGGCCTCGGCCTCAGGGACTGCTCTCACTGCATCATCAGTAACAAAGACGTGCATTGCAGTGCATGTAAAAGGGTTAGGGTACATGCTAACATGGCAGTGACAGGACGCTCTCATTTTTTGGGAAATGTTTAGGAGGGAGAAAAGGATTCGGTTTTAAAACTGCAAGCGATGTGGATGTTCATGTATAACATAACATGCATGAAGTCACTTCAGTCACTGATTAGCAATGACACTGGTTTCTATATTTAAAAATGTTGCCGACTTCAGCTGGGTCTCATATTTTAGTAATGCACTTGATCATCATTAATGTCTGCAGAGGCCTTACTTACTAATATAAGAGGAAATACCCTGCGGTCAGGACAGGTGTGGGATGTGAAGAACGTGGAGCCTCCTCTGTGTCGCAGCAGACTCGTCTTGGTCCACGTCTTCGTGATCTGTCTCCTCACACAGCAGAATATTTCATTATTACCTCAAAAGGTTAGACCTTAGATAAATGATTATTTTTCCCTGGATCAATACTTTATGAATATAAACTAGACACAGCACACATTGGTCAGTCTCACAGCAGCTAAAGTCAGAGCAGAGAGGAGACTCACCGCTTCACGTCCACACACTGCAAATGAATTGCGCATGTGTAAAGCAGACACCGATATTAACATTTATAAATACAGGACGAAATTGATTTAAGTAATATGGGGCTACACAAAGCATTTAAGTAATAAGTTATTCTGAGAAGTGATGGCCTGTTTCAGTCACAAAATAAAAAAACAAACCAAGAATCGACAGAAAAAAGTTAATCTGTATATCTAAACATATTTAGGGTGTTTTTTACACACTTTTCTCTCCCACAAGGTTATTACTCTCTCCTAAAGCGTCCATTACAATTACATGCAAATTGAAAAAATATGCAAATTAGGCAATGGCGTCATTTAGCGACTTCTAGGGCAGCCAATAGCTGCTTTCCTTACTGAGGAGTTGGCAACACTGGTGGAAAGTGACGGCTGCTGCTCGTTCCTCCTGATCCAGACATGCCTTTCTGTTTCTGTAGCTTTTTTCTTCACAGGCAGGAACTTATTAGTTTGATTCCTTTTCATTGGTCCTATTCTTGTTCTTTCTCTGGGTGTCTACTGATGAAATCATATTTCATATTTTCTTTAGTTACTCAGTCAAGTCACAAAATAATGTGTTTCCTAAAGCTGAAGTAAGTTTACCTTTAGCTCATAACTTTAAAATCAGAACTCATCCAAAGAAAACTATCTGAAGTCGGATCACAGTTCAGAGTCTGGTGAGGTGGCTGCTTTCAATCTGAGCTGTGTGACCTTCAGACTGTAGACAGACTGACAGATTTCTTTACATGCAGTCAGCGCTGCAAACCTGTTGGTCTGCCTCCACCTGAGCCCCGCCCACAGATATATGTCAGCAGGTAAACAGGTAGACCTTCATCACTTCACAACGAAGCCTCAACATGTTCACCGACATGTGCAGAAAAACGGCCGCATGCTTCTTTATTTTGGTGTTGATATTTTACCTGAAGCCTGTTTCTGGTGGTGAGTTATTAATGTTAGCATGTTATGTGTTTGGATTTAAATCATAATCTCTGTATTCAATCATAATTTCTGTATCAGTTTATATTAATTATAATCTGTGTACTCTGTTTATATCAATCGTAATCTCTGTACTCAGTTTATATTAATCATAATCTCTGTATCAGTTTATATTAACCATAATCTCTGTATCAGTTTATATTAACCATAATCTCTGTACTCAGTTTATATTAACCATAATCTCTGTATCAGTTTATATTAACCATAATCTCTGTATCAGTTTATATTAATCATAATCTCTGTACTCAGTTTATATTAACCATAATCTCTGTACTCAGTTTATATTAACCATAATCTGTGTATCAGTTTATATTAATCATAATCTCTGTACTCAGTTTATATTAAACATAATCTCTGTATCAGTTTATATTAACCATAATCTGTGTATCAGTTTATATTAATTATAATCTGTGTATCATAATCTCTATACTCAGTTTATATTAATCATAATCTCTGTACTCAGTTTATATTAACCATAATCTCTGTACTCAGTTTATATTAACCATAATCTGTGTATCAGTTTATATTAATCATAATCTGTGTATCAGTTTATATTAATCATAATCTCTGTACTCAGTTTATATTAAACATAATCTCTGTATCAGTTTATATTAACCATAATCTGTGTATCAGTTTATATTAATCATAATCTCTGTACTCAGTTTATATTAAACATAATCTCTGTATCAGTTTATATTAATCATAATCTCTGTACTCAGTCTGTGTTGATCGTTTAATCTGCAGTCAGGTTAAGATGTGTTCACTGTCTGTAAATCACAGTCACTGCTGATCCGGCAGCTGCTGGTTAACGTGAAAAAAGCGGATTATCATCCTTGAAGTTAAAATGAACGTTATTCAGTGATGTTGTTTGTTATGAACATGTTGGAGCTGTTAGTCCGTTGCTACCTAACCTCAGCTCACTAGCCTCCGTGTTAGCTTACGGAGCTAAAGTTAGCTCCAGTTAGCTCGTTACATTTACTTCGGTAACGTTTCTGAAACATTTCTCTACAGAGCTCACGGTGACATCTTTTAATTTTCCCCCAGAAAACCAGTAACGTGTCAATTTTAGCTAACGTTAGCGAAACTCTATGCCGTACAACACCAGCGACGTGTAACGGAAGATAACTATGGCATGGCGGACGGAAGCTAACTGTATAGTCATAACTGTAAGCCCTGCAGCACGTAACGTTAGCTAACATGCGCTAATTTTAAATCAGCTTGGCTCTACCTTGACTTAGCTGAAAGTTAGCGAGCGTTAGCTGCCTTAAGCTAAAGCCAGCGTGCGTTAGCTAACGTTACGTCCTGCTGGTTTTCCAGGTGTCGTCTTCACCTGTCGTGTTGACGAGATATTTTCATAAAAAGAGCTCAACATGTCCAGTGACACCACGAGCACGAGAAACGTTTGAGTAACATTACTCAAACGTGCTAACGTTAGCATCACTTCTCTCAGGTGTTTTAGATCAACAGGTGACCCATGACGTATTTCCGGTTGGGAAAAATATCGAGAGCGAGGAAAAGTTTCAAACAGAGAGCGAGCAGCTGCAGCTAATCACACATCTGCGCTCTGTCACAGTTTATACACTCGAGACAAAAACTTTATTCGCCACAAGATTATTTTTAACCTCTCAGTTTTATGTTTTTACGCCCTCAATTCCTGATCCTGTGCTCGTTTAATTTGTATTTGCGCTCTCATGATTATGACAGCTAAATGACGACATAAAAAACAGGAAGTGTTGCCTTCGTGTGTGCAAAGTATGTGTGAAACCACAGAGAAGAGTAAAGAGAAAGGCCTCATGTTTGGTCAGTTCAGTCAAATCTAATCAGAAAAAAGACTTTTATTCACATTCACTAAAACTGTCTCTCTGTCTTGACACTAACATGAGACAGATAATTTGTGATAAAAATCACCTTTCCACCTGCTGCCTCTCAGGCCATTTAAAAAAGAGATTATACACTGCTCAAAAAAATAAAGGGAACACTAAAATAACACATCCTAGATCTGAATGAATGAAATATTCTTATTAAATACTTTGTTCTTTACATAGTTGAATGTGCTGACAACAAAATCACACAAAAATTATCAATGGAAATCAAATTTATTAACCCATGGAGGTCTGGATTTGGAGTCACACTCAAAATTAAAGTGGAAAAACACACTACAGGCTGATCCAACTTTGATGTAATGTCCTTAAAACAAGTCAAAATGAGGCTCAGTAGTGTGTGTGCCCTCCACGTGCCTGTATGACCTCCCTACAACGCCTGGGCATGCTCCTGATGAGGTGGAGGATGGTCTCCTGAGGGATCTCCTCCCAGACCTGGACTAAAGCATCCGCCAACTCCTGGACAGTCTGTGGTGCAACGTGGCGTTGGTGGATGGAGCGAGACATGATGTCCCAGATGTGCTCAATTGGATTCAGGTCTGGGGAACGGGCAGGGCCAGTCCATAGCATCAATGCCTTCGTCTTGCAGGAACTGCTGACACACTCCAGCCACATGAGGTCTAGCATTGTCTTGCATTAGGAGGAACCCAGGGCCAACCGCACCAGCATATGGTCTCACAAGGGGTCTGAGGATCTCATCTCGGTACCTAATGGCAGTCAGGCTACCTCTGGCGAGCACATGGAGGGCTGTGCGGCCCCCCAAAGAAATGCCACCCCACACCATTACTGACCCACTGCCAAACCGGTCATGCTGGAGGATGTTGCAGGCAGCAGAACGTTCTCCACGGCGTCTCCAGACTCTGTCACGTCTGTCACATGTGCTCATGTGAACCTGCTTTCATCTGTGAAGAGCACAGGGCGCCAGTGGCGAATCTTGCCAATCTTGGTGTTCTCTGGCAAATGCCAAACGTCCTGCACGGTGTTGGGCTGTAAGCACAACCCCCACCTGTGGACGTCCGGGCCCTCATACCACCCTCATGGAGTCTGTTTCTGACCGTTTGAGCAGACACATGCACATTTGTGGCCTGCTGGAGGTCATTTTGCAGGGCTCTGGCAGTGCTCCTCCTGTTCCTCCTTGCACAAAGGCGGAGGTAGCGGTCCTGCTGCTGGGTTGTTGCCCTCCTACGGCCTCCTCCACGTCTCCTGATGTACTGGCCTGTCTCCTGGTAGCGCCTCCATGCTCTGGACACTACGCTGACAGACACAGCAAACCTTCTTGCCACAGCTCGCATTGATGTGCCATCCTGGATGAGCTGCACTACCTGAGCCACTTGTGTGGGTTGTAGACTCCGTCTCATGCTACCACTAGAGTGAAAGCACCGCCAGCATTCAAAAGTGACCAAAACATCAGCCAGAAAGCACAGGAACTGAGAAGTGGTCTGTGGTCACCACCTGCAGAACCACTCCTTTATTGGGGGTGTCTTGCTAATTGCCTATAATTTCCACCTGTTGTCTATTCCATTTGCACAACAGCATGTAAAATTGAATTGTCAATCAATGTTGCTTCCTAAGTGGACAGTTTGATTTCACAGAAGTGTGATTGACTTGGAGTTACATTGTGTTGTTTAAGTGTTCCCTTTATTTTTTTGAGCAGTATATATTTATGTATACACACACACACACACACACACACTGATGTGCTGCTGTGGAGGTGAAGAGTCCTTATGGTGTTTTAACCATTTTAACTGTTTGATCTTTCCTACTCTCTTTTTATTTTCTTCTTTCTCCTTTAGACCAGCCAAACATTTCAGCTAAACCTGGTGAACATGTCCATCTCAGCTGTAAGGCTCCCAGCAAAGACACCATCGGTGCTGTCCAGTGGATCCGAAAAGACCTGAATACATCCGTGTACGTGAAACGAGATGGTCACGTTATTCAGCGTGAACAGGACCCATCTTTTGTGAACCGGACGATGCTGGATAAAGATAACATGAGTTTGACTGTGTACAATGTGAACATCAACGACACAGGAATATACCAGTGCTATGTTACTGACGGGGACGGAAACCATAGTAACGGGACCCCAATCTTCCTGGAGGTTAAAGATCCAGGCGAGAGTGGCCACGTAGAAAACCAGAGCACACACTGTGTGATACATACAGTGATTAACACATTTTTAGGCCACCTGCAAACACAAATATTTTAGAAATCCGTCAAAAACATGTTTAAGACTAAAAACTGTATTGTTGGACATACTGGTGGATTAACCATAACAGAAACATAAAAATATTTTGGTAATCAAGTTAATTTAGGGCACCTTACACTGGGTGGTGGTCTAATAAATCTGTTAAGCACTGTATATTTTATTAAAGGTCAGCATGTGAACAGTGGCTCTCACCTCACAGAGATAATTAGCTAATGTTGAGATTTCCACTGCATCGATCTGACTTGCTGAACACACCCGTGGCTGTATGAAACATGCTGAGCTAGGAGAGCCTCTGTAAAGTAAAGTGGATGGGCCTGTCCTTAATACTTTAATACTCCTCGGTGACTTCAGACGGTTGCTGCTGTGTCTCATGAAGACGCACAAACGTTCCAGTAACATCGGAGATTATGTAAATTTACAGCTTGCAGTGAGATGAAGTTGGAATATCTCAGCTGTCACTTTATTCAGTGTCCATTATATAATCACCAAGGTGAAGCCAATCAATAGATCATTATACAAAAGCGTTTATCAAGCGTTTATTATCAAGTTTCTCAAATGAAATCAGTGACACAGCTCCTGACAGACTGAACATCTGTCATTGGGAACAGAGCAGTTCACTCCTCAAACAGGATCTATCCATCCATCAGAGAAAGTGAAATGTCGCCATTCCTCCGGCCTGTGCTGGCTGTGGCGTGATTCGCTGTAAGAAATGAAGGACAGGATCTACAGTCCTCGTCATAACGTTCAGATGAAGCAAACTGAGGGGTGAAACAACAACTTGGTGCTTCTGTTCCAGACGTAAAGAAAGCCTCAGTTTTCCATGTAGATCCTCACTTATTTGAGAATGTGAACATTAAGCTCCACGTGTTATTTTTCCAGAAAGCTTGAGGAAACAAATGCTCAATGAGAGACCGCTTTGAATTACAGAGGCTAGGCAGGAAGTGATGTCAGGACTGTTTATTTGAGGCTTCAGCAGTCGATGAAATCAAGGTAGCATCCTCCTTTTATTGCCAAACGCCCTCTTTGTTTCCACAGACAGTGTCACTCTGAAGTGCAGTGGAGTGGTAGTGGCAGAGAGGGAATGTGTCTCTAACAAGAGGAACCTTTGCAGATATCTTCTAGATTTGTCTTCCTCAGACTGCTGAAGCCTCACCTTGGTGTCAGCTGAACTTCCACAGCCCCTGATCAGCCAATCAGCTGTGAGCAGAGCAAGAAAGGATAGGGCACCAAGGTTATTCTTATTTAAGTCACCGCTTGCCTGACCTGTCTGCTTTTTGCTCTTTACAGGTACATTTCCTGTGTTTTTCCTGGAAGTGCTGTACTGGATTGGTGGTGGGTTAGGGTTAGGGTTATTGATTTTACTTACTGTCTTTATTATATCCAAAAAACAACAATGTATGAGGCCTAAAACTGCCAGAATCAACACCCTGGATCCAGATGAGGATGCTGTGTCTGCCAACATTAGTGAGGAAGAAGAAGAAGTTTTTCTCAATGATGATAAAAAGCGCATTTTTTAGAATTTTGTATTTTTGTAAAAAAAATGTATTAAAACAATTATGTACAATATATTTTTGAATATATATGAATAAAAATGATGCTGTTGGTTTTCTGACCAACAGTGTGAAACTCAGTGTGTCCTTTCATTTTAGTTGTATTTGTACAGATTTTACACTTTACACACCTTTTCTACAGTGACTCGACTTCCTGTGACTCGTGGAACATGACACAGAGACTTTTTCCTTCTCACCTTAAACTCCACAGAAGTTAGTTTGAACACCACAGTCTACTCTGAATATGAGAGGTCTTTTTTTATTCCTGTTTGCTCGACACGTGAGCTCCATTTTGTTGCTTCAGAGCTGCTCGGCCTCGTGCCTCAATGCTGGTTGTGTTCCAGCAAAGTGGTCAGGGAGGTTCAGTGACAAAGGACAAACTACTGTGCAAAACAAAGACATTTCAAAAGTCACTGAGCTGAAAAAGAGAAGGTCAAAATGAGCTTTTGATTCCATAGCGAATAATACTTGGGCCCTGACATTTATTACAGTATTTTCTGAAAGGCTTAAAGATGATCAGTGATTGTTGGAGGAGCATCTCTGAAACCACAAACACGTGTAGGAGATCTGTCAAACTGTATGCACGCTCTCTGCTTCACACTCAGTTTGTAATATTAGCACACTTTGCTAAACTACAAACACGACTCACTGCTTTACGCTCAGTAGCTCAAGATAACACTACATGTGAGCAGACCCACAAAGAAGGTGACATTTAGCCTCAATTTATTTCTGTTCTTTTTGTCTAGGAGGAAGGTTTTTGTTTCTTCTGTTGTCTGACATATTATTTCCATGTTAGGAGACCGGTGTGTTGATGTGTTTACAGACCACATGTATGACCGAACTTTTTGTTTTCTGCACACAGAAAATACAAAAGCCTCAAGTGTTCATCATCAAGTGTTCATTTATAATGTAGTAATTAATAACATCAGTGTGTAGTTGATGTCTCTCCTGATGTCACTGAAGGAAGAAGGTGAGAGCACGCTAAGAAACTTTCTACTCTACCATGTTTATCTGACAGCTTTAGTTACTTCACAAATTCAGATTTTTACACAAAACACACAAAGACTTTGTAAAATCTGATGTTTTTATTTCCATAAATTAATGTTTGAATTTAATTTTCCTGTAAAATCATTTGTTTCAGGTATTCTTCTTCTCATCTGAATAATGTGAATTATTGTAATGTGTGTGAATAATGTGAATGATTGTAATGTGTGTGAATAATGTGAATGATTGTAATGTGTGTGAATAATGTGAATAATTTGGAGGTTTGAGCATTGTGAAGGTGTCACTTTGGGCTCTGGGTCATTGTGACGGCATTTCTCACTATTTTCACTCTTTTTACAAAGCAAACAATCAATCAATGGATCAATGGAGAAAAGAATCAGCAGATTGATCCAGAATGAAAAGAATCATTAGCTGCAGTCCCAAAATACAAACTAGTTGAAAATGATCCACCTCAACCAACTCCAACAGTAAAATCCTGCTTTTACATTAATGAGGAGGAAGAATCATCTAATGAGAGAACAGACAACAGGACAACAGACACAGGGGACACTTTACTGACACAGGACTTTACTTTATGGACTTTAACTCCACTTTACTTTACTTTGACTTTAACTCCACTTTACTTTTACTGACAGGACTTTACTTTATGGACTTTAACTCCACTTTACTGAGCAGGACTTTACTTTATGGACTTTACTTTATGGACTTTAACTCACTTTACTTTACTGAGCAGGACTTTACTTTATTTTGGACTTTAACTCCACTTTACTGACACAGGACTTTACTTTATGGACTTTAACTCCACTTTACTGACCACGTGCAGGACTTTACTTTATGGACTTTAACTCCACTTTACTTTACTGACACAGGACTTTACTTTATGGACTTTAACTCCACTTTACTGACACAGGACTTTACTTTATGGACTTTATGGACTTTAACTCCACTTTACTGAGCACAGGACTTTACTTTATGGACTTTATTTGCTATGGACTTTAACTCCACTTTACTGAGCACAGGACTTTACTTTATGGACTTTAACTCCACTTTACTGACACAGGACTTTACTTTATGGACTTTAACTCCACTTTACTGACACAGGACTTTACTTTATGGACTTTAACTCCACTTTACTGACACACAGACTTTACTTTATGGACTTTAACTCCACTTTTACTGAGCACAGGACTTTACTTTATGGACTTTAACTCCACTTTACTGACACAGGACTTTACTTTATGGACTTTAACTCCACTTTACTGACACAGGACTTTACTTTATGGACTTTAACTCCACTTTACTGAGCACAGGACTTTTACTTTATGGACTTTAACTCCACTTTACTGAGCAGGACTTTACTTTATGGACTTTAACTCCACTTTACTGACACAGGACTTTACTTTATGGACTTTAACTCCACTTTACTGACACAGGACTTTACTTTATGGACTTTAACTCCACTTTACTGAGCAGGACTTTACTTTATGGACTGGACTTTATTTATGGACTTTAACTCCACTTTACTGAGCAGGACTTTACTTTATGGACTTTAACTCCACTTTACTGACTTTACTTTGACTTTGCACACTTTACTTTATGGACTTTACTTTATGGACTTTAACTCCACTTTACTGAGCAGGACTTTACTTTATGGACTTTAACTCCACTTTACTGAGCAGGACTTTACTTTATGGACTTTAACTCCACTTTACTGACACAGGACTTTACTTTATGGACTTTAACTCCACTTTACTGACACAGGACTTTACTTTATGGACTTTAACTCCACTTTACTGACACAGGACTTTACTTTATGGACTTTACTTTATGGACTTTAACTCCACTTTACTGAGCAGGACTTTACTTTATGGACTTTAACTCCACTTTACTGAGCACAGGACTTTACTTTATGGACTTTAACTCCACTTTACTGACACAGGACTTTACTTTATGGACTTTAACTCCACTTTACTGACACAGGACTTTACTTTATGGACTTTAACTCCACTTTACTGAGCACAGGACTTTACTTTATGGACTTTAACTCCACTTTACTGAGCACAGGACTTTACTTTATGGACTTTAACTCCACTTTACTGACACAGGACTTTACTTTATGGACTTTAACTCCACTTTACTGAGCACAGGACTTTACTTTATGGACTTTAACTCCACTTTACTGAGCAGGACTTTACTTTATGGACTTTACTTTATGGACTTTACTTTACTCCACTTTACTGAGCAGGACTTTACTTTATGGACTTTAACTCCACTTTACTGAGCACAGGACTTTACTTTATGGACTTTAACTCCACTTTACTGAGCACAGGACTTTACTTTATGGACTTTTAACTCCACTTTACTGAGCAGGACTTTACTTTATGGACTTTAACTCCACTTTACTGACACAGGACTTTACTTTATGGACTTTAACTCCACTTTACTGAGCACAGGACTTTACTTTATGGACTTTAACTCCTTACTTTACTACTGAGCAGGACTTTACTTTATGGACTTTACTTTACTGGACTTTAACTCCACTTTACTGAGCAGGACTTTACTTTATGGACTTTAACTCCACTTTACTGAGCACATGACTTTACTTTATGGACTTTAACTCCACTTTACTGAGCACAGGACTTTACTTTATGGACTTTAACTCCACTTTACTGACACAGGACTTTACTTTATGGACTTTAACTCCACTTTACTGACACAGGACTTTACTTTATGGACTTTAACTCCTTTACTTTACTGAGCACAGGACTTTACTTTATGGACTTTAACTCCACTTTACACTTTACTGAGCAGGACAGGACTTTACTTTATGGACTTTACTTTATGGACTTTACTTTACTTTACCACTTTACTGAGCACAGGACTTTACTTTATGGACTTTACTTTATGGACTTTACTTTAACTCACTTTACTGAGCACAGGACTTTACTTTATGGACTTTAACTCCACTTTACTGAGCACAGGACTTTACTTTATGGACTTTAACTCCACTTTACTGAGCACAGGACTTTACTTTATGGACTTTAACTCCACTTTACTGAGCACAGGACTTTACTTTATGGACTTTAACTCCACTTTACTGACACAGGACTTTACTTTATGGACTTTAACTCCACTTTACTGACACAGGACTTTACTTTATGGACTTTAACTCCACTTTACTGAGCAGGACTTTACTTTATGGACTTTAACTCCACTTTACTGAGCAGGACTTTACTTTTATGGACTTTAACTCCACTTTACTGAGCACTTCAAGGACTTTACTTTATGGACTTTAACTCCACTTTACTGACACAGGACTTTACTTTATGGACTTTAACTCCACTTTACTGACACAGGACTTTACTTTATGGACTTTAACTCCACTTTACTGACACAGGACTTTACTTTATGGACTTTAACTCCACTTTACTGAGCAGGACTTTACTTTATGGACTTTAACTCCACTTTACTGAGCACAGGACTTTACTTTATGGACTTTAACTCCACTTTACTGACACAGAACTTTACTTTATGGACTTTAACTCCACTTTACTGACACAGGACTTTACTTTATGGACTTTAACTCCACTTTACTGACACAGGACTTTACTTTATGGACTTTAACTCCACTTTACTGAGCACAGGACTTTACTTTATGGACTTTAACCTCACTTTTGCTGAGGACAGGACTTTACTTTATGGACTTTAACTCCACTTTACTGACACAGGACTTTACTTTATGGACTTTACTTTACTTTACTTTACTTTACTTTATGGACACTTTACTGACACAGGACTTTACTTTATAGACTTTAACTCCACTTTACTGACACAGGACTTTACTTTATTGACTTTAACTTCCACTTTACTGAGCGCAGTAAAGATGACGGTGTTTGTTTTAAATCAGAACAATAAATGATGATTATTATTCAGTTCAGAAGTGATGCTCTGTGGTGACAGCAGTGATGACATCATCATAGTCATCATCCAATCCCCTCTCAGCCTGAGTGGGCGGGGTCGTCACCATGGAGACGGGCAGGTCATTTCCTGCAGTCAGAGCAGGTCAGAGAGAAAATGTAGATAATTTATCAACTTCTGTTAGAGACAACTGTCAATCATCAACACCAGAGAGATTGATTGATTGATTGATTAATTGATTGACTGATTAACTGTAAGGTCAGTGATTCAGAGTGTTACCTGTGTGCCTTCGTCGATATAAAGACAGCCATGAGGACAGTGGAGATGCAGTACGGACAGAAGACCACCAGGTGGAGGAGCAGCCTGAACACAAGATGGAGGGAGGGGGAGACAGGGGGCGGGGCTGCGGAGGTGGGCGGGGCTGTAAAGGTGGGCGAGGCCATGGTTGAAGGTTTACCTGTGGAGAGAATCCCACCTGGTCAGGTGAATCTCTGGATGAAATAAGTCCTGAAATCAAAGGGAACCTCCTCACCTGAGACAGAGATCCAGCTGGGTGGAGACTCTCCATGTCTGCTGATGTGACACTTGTAGAGGCCTTCATCAGACTTGGAAACATGGCGGATGGTCATGTGACCTGCAGACTCAGGCCTGATGAGGGAGCCATCTTTATAGAAAGCAGCTGGGAGGTTGGAGGGAGGGGTCTTTGTTTTACAGTGCAGAGTGACATCATCTCCCTCCATCACAGGGAGGACAGGACTCTGCAGGATCACTGATCCACCTCAACACAGAGACAAACTACAGCATTTCATCCATTTACACACAGCTTCATCAATACTAACTCCACAGTCTGATCTTACCAGTGACAGTGATGTTGATGGTGTTACTGGTTGTTCCATCTCTGGACTCACACCAGTAAACTCCACTTTCCAATGGGACGATGTAGCTGATGTTACAGGAAGAACCAGCTGATGTTCCCCAGTCAGCTCCACACTGAGTCCTGGTTTCTGTGGTTGTGTTCCTCCTCAGCGTCCATCCATCAGAGCTGTCGTCCTCACAGCTCAGAGAGACAAACTCTCCTTTAAACAGCTGAGAGCTGCTGGGACTCACAGTCAGAACCAGCTGGAGGACAGGGGGACGACATGTAAACATTTTTCATTTACCTGAATTTCTTTTTTACAACCATCTGAACTGGACTCCCAGCTCAGGTAGTTCCTTGTTGACAGCTCCCTCTGGTGGACTTAAGGAGCTCCTGCACTCTGTCCCTCATTATTGGTAGTTAGACGTGCTTTACATTATCATCATGATTGCACAGTGACTTTGAATCATTAACACTGAATCCTCTGAACAAAGTCTGATAAGGTCCATAGAGTCCACATGAGGACCCTTGTGGATGTGATGAATTATGGATTTGGACACATGTTTGAAATCTACAGTGGGGCAAAAAAGTATTTAGACAGCCACCAATTGTGCAAGTTCTCCCACTTAAAAAGATGAGAGAGGCCTGTAATTTTCATCATAGGTACACTTCAACTATGAGAGACAGAATGGGGGGAAAGAATCCAGGAAATCACATTGTAGGATTTTTAATGAATTAATTGGTAAATTCCTCAGGTAAAATAAGTATTTGGTCACCTACAAACAAGCAAGATTTCTGGCTCTCACAGACCTGTAACTTCTTCTTTAAGAGGCTCCTCTGTCCTCCACTCGTTACCTGTATTAATGGCACCTGTTTGAACTCGTTATCAGTATAAAAGACACCTGTCCACAACCTCAAACAGTCAGACTCCAAACTCCACTATGGCCAAGACCAAAGAGCTGTCAAAGGACACCAGAAACAAAATTGTAGACCTGCACCAGGCTGGGAAGACTGAATCTGCAATAGGTAAGCAGCTTGGTGTGAAGAAATCAACTGTGGGAGCAATTATTAGAAAATGGAAGACATACAAGACCACTGATAATCTCCCTCGATCTGGGGCTCCACGCAAGATCTCACCCCGTGGGGTCAAAATGATCACGAGAACGGTGAGCAAAAATCCCAGAACCACACGGGGGGACCTAGTGAATGACCTGCAGAGAGCTGGGACCAAAGTAACAAAGGCTACCATCAGTAACACACTACGCCGCCAGGGACTCAAATCCTGCAGTGCCAGACGTGTCCCCCTGCTTAAGCCAGTACATGTCCAGGCCCGTCTGAAGTTTGCTAGAGAGCATTTGGATGATCCAGAAGAGGATTGGGAGAATGTCATATGGTCAGATGAAACCAAAATAGAACTTTTTGGTAAAAACTCAACTTGTCGTGTTTGGAGGAGAAAGAATGCTGAGTTGCATCCAAAGAACACCATACCTACTGTGAAGCATGGGGGTGGAAACATCATGCTTTGGGGCTGTTTTTCTGCAAAGGGACCAGGACGACTGATCCGTGTAAAGGAAAGAATGAATGGGGCCATGTATCGTGAGATTTTGAGTGAAAACCTCCTTCCATCAGCAAGGGCATTGAAGATGAAACATGGCTGGGTCTTTCAGCATGACAATGATCCCAAACACACCGCCCGGGCAACGAAGGAGTGGCTTCGTAAGAAGCATTTCAAGGTCCTGGAGTGGCCTAGCCAGTCTCCAGATCTCAACCCCATAGAAAATCTTTGGAGGGAGTTGAAAGTCCGTGTTGCCCAGCGACAGCCCCAAAACATCACTGCTCTAGAGGAGATCTGCATGGAGGAATGGGCCAAAATACCAGCAACAGTGTGTGAAAACCTTGTGAAGACTTACAGAAAACATTTGACCTTGTCATTGCCAACAAAGGGTATATAACAAAGTATTGAGATGAACTTTTGTTATTGACCAAATACTTACTTTTCCACCATAATTTGCAAATAAGTTCTTTAAAAATCAGACAATGTGATTTTCTGGATTTTTTTTCTCATTTTGTCTCTCATAGTTGAGGTATACCTATGATGAAAATTGGAGACCTCTCTCATCTTTTAAGTGGGAGAACTTGCACAATTGGTAGCTGACTAAATACTTACCCTAACCCACTATATCTGTCATTCTGATTTCCCATACAGTCATTTTAATGTAGTTATTTCAGTCTATTCTGAGCACACAACATCTATTTCCTGTATGTGTGTCTGTCCTGGATGAGGGATCCCTCTGCTGTTGATCTTCCTGAAGTTTTTTCCTCTTTTATTGCAGGTTTTTTCTTTCGAGGGTCTGAGGACAGAGGCTGCCTGATGCTGCTCAGATTGTAAAGTCATCAGAAGCACATTTTGATTTTGATGTTCATAAATAAAGCTGATTGATCCCTGAGAACATCCAGACTAAATGAGTCTGTAAAGTCTGTAAGGCAGCTCACAGGAAACGTTTCCAAAAGCAGCCTGACGTCCTGCTGTCTGTAAGAAGCTGCTCCACACACCTCAGAATATGAAGGTGTTGGACAGACTGATAATGATGAGTTTCAGAGGGTTCATGGCTCAGAGGAAGCAGAGACACATTCACAGTCCAGTTCACTCACCTTGGTTTGTTTGTGCAGCTCAGCAGCGAGGTCACAACTAAAGAGAGACGACAGCAGTGAAGTGAAGACGGACTCATGTTGGTTTGGATGGAGACAGGCACTTTATCTTTACTAACACTTTATATATAACCCTGATGACATCACTGTGACATCATCAGGGTTGTTTTCTCCTCTGTAGGCACAGACGAGGTTTAACAACTGTTTTCACAGGAGGACTAATCAGTGAACTCGATCAGTCAAATCTCTTCCTTTAACAGACAACAGTGGCCTCACAGCTGTGAAAGAACAGCTCTGAAATTTAGAAATGCTGCCAAAATATTCTCACATCGTCTCAAAGTCACATTCCCACTAAATGAATGTGATGTTTGGTGTTCTGGAGACGTTCTTACAGCTGAAGTGATGTAAAAAAGAAATGTTAAAATGACATTGTCCACCCAGCCCGACTGTACTTACAGAGCAGCCACAGCAGAGATGTTCCCTCCATCCTGACACTCGTTATATTACAGCCACACTTTGATCAGTTCATGCTCACATCAAGTCAGAGCCTCCTCCTTCCTCTGTGACTGTGGCTGGCTGTGCTGTGGTTTCCTCTCCACTCACTGTGAGCACAAAACATTATTCAGGTTTTAAAACCAGCCACTGAAACACAACATGAAGCAAAGAGACAGAAAATGAAGAAGAGATGAAAAGTAAAGAAATGACTGACACAGAGTGTAAATAGTGACGTGAATGTGATGTGTTCACTGACCCCTCTCTGTAATTCATCATGGCGGAGGGTGTTTCGAAGTCCGGGATCGATCCATCCTCTCCCAGCGATGACTCACAGACCTGAAACTCCACCCCCTGCCCTTTTCTCCTTTTCTGTCTCCAGTGAAGAGGAACTACAGTTAAAGTGGCTCTGGAGGAAGGGAGGCGCTGTCTGGAAAGAGCTGAGCAAACCGGGCCTTCATTCAGACACCTCGACTCTGACCAGGCTCGCTGGGCGTTGTTCTTTGGGTGCTTCTCTTTCACCCTCACAGACTGTCCAGACTCCCAGATCCAGATCCAGAGACCCGATGATCTCTCTCATCTGTTCTCTCCAGAAGAAACGTCCTCCAACAAAAACATCATCCTTCCTTAAACCTGTGTGGTACCTGCAGCCATTTTTCCTGTCAGTCACATGTTCTCAGTCCTGAGACAGCGTTTCTGCTGGTTCTCTGTGGCAGCAAACACCTGAATGTCACCCTGCAGGATGTTCATCTGTACTAAGGCTTCCCGTCGTCCTGCTGGTCTTCTTCACTCCTTGCTCATTCCTGGACTTTGCCTCAAACTATCTCAAGGTAACGTTGTTGTCCTCACCATTGTAGACTGTTTTTCCAAGTTTGACTTCCCCAGTTCGTGTCTCAAGTTTGGAAAACCTTCTGTCAAGTCCTTGGAGCATCAGTTCATTCCTCTGAAGGAGCTGTATGCTGGTGTATTTAGTTGTATTTGCAATGTGTGTGATGGCCTCATGAGAGGTCAGCTGTGGGGAGACCTCCAATCTTGGCAGCAGTGTTGGTGATGTGTGAGACTTTGAGCCGACAGCAGGAGGAGACCGGCGACACGGAGTCCTTTGAGTTTACAGACGGAGGAAAAGTCTTTGATGGCTCCGTGTTTGAATGTCGTGTTTGAAATGTGTGAACGTCTTTCAACAGAAGCGAGCAGCTTTGAGATCGTCCAAGTTCCTGTTTCACATGAATACCCTGCAGTTATATTTTGTCTGTTATCATTCACTGTAGTGGTGTTAAGAAGAAAAAAAAACCTGCTGCTATTTATGAAGTCCTCGTTAGCCTCATTATCATTCTGCATGAAAAATAATCAAATAGTTTCTACAGCAGTGGTTTTAACACTCCTCTTCATATTTGTGTTGCACTAACACAAGCAGTAAATGTACTAACAGAACTGGTATCAGTTGTTGTACCTGCAGTAATGTCATTTCTATATATTTCATTTTCCAGAGAGTGATCCAGCTGTAGTCTACACTGGGCACTACTTCGCTCTCAGGCTCCCTCCAACAACGCTCAGCAATATATACAAAAGGAACAGTTGAGTCTGTTGGTCTGTGCAGGTGAAGCTGCTTCCTGGTTGTTGAGCTGAGAGTGAAACATCACAGATCAGATGTTTGTGTTTCCTAAAGATGTTGTTGGTGAGACTTCAGAGAAAACTGCTGCTCTGATCATGTGATAACATCTGACAGGAGACTGAAGAGGAAATGGATTCTGTTCTTCAGCTGATACCTCACACCTGGAGACAAGGAGTGAGAAGACAAGGAGGGTGGAGACAAGAAGGGAGGAGACAAAGAGGGAGGAGACAAAGAGAGAGGAGACAAAGAAGGACGAGACAAGGAGGGAGGAGGCAAGGAGGGAGGAGACAAGGAGGGAGGAGGCAAGGAGAGAGGAGACAAAGAGAGAGGAGACAAGAGAGAGGAGACAGAAGGCAAGGAGGGAGGAGACAAAGAGGGAGGAGACAAAGAGGGAGGAGAGGAGACAAGGGGAGGGACAAGGTGGGAAGAGACAAGGAGGGTGGAGGCAAGGAGGGAGGAGACAAGGAGGGTGAAGGCAAGGAGGGAGGAGGCAACGGAGAGAGGAGACAAAGAGAGAGGAGACATAGAGAGAGGAGACAAAGAGGGAGGAGACAAAGAGGGAGGAGACAAGGTGGGAGAGAGGAGGAGAGGCAAGGAGAGGGAGACAAAGAGAGAGAACAAGGAGGGAGGAGAGGAGACAAGGAGGGAGGAGACAAGGAGGGAGGAGAGGAGGGACAAAGAGGGAGGAGACAAGAGAGAGAAGAGGCAAGAGGAGACAAGGAGGGAGGAGACAAGGAGAGTGGGAGAAGGCAAGGAGAGAGGAGACACAGAGAGAGGAGACAAAGAGGAGGAGACAAGGAGGGAGGAGACAAGGAGAGAGGAGACAAAGGTGAAGTTGTTACTGTGGTAGCTGGTCTGACAGCTGCTGGTCTGACTGTTGTTTCTGTTCGTAGGATTATTAGATATCATGGAGGACGTTCAGAATCATTCAGACTCGTCCTGCTGAGTCAGAACACCAGCTGATCTGTAAAGTTTCAGATCTCTTCTCTCCTGAATGTTTGTGTCCTGCTGCTGATCCACAAAGAGGAAAAGAAGTCCGAGCTCTGCTGTCCAAACCATGAACGCCCCCAAACAGAGACTGAGTGCAGCTCCCTGCTCATCAGAGCCATGAAGTGCACAGCCTGTCGTCAGCAGCTACAGCAGACTGTCGTCCTCTGAAGTCCACCACAGTCTGCAGAGGCTGACTAAGTCCATCAGGACTCAGCTCAACCACATTTAAATGATCCGCTGACTCTGAATGATGCTACAACTTTCCCCACACTCGCTGACTCCAAACCGGTCGAGTCCTGTGCTGTGATTCTGGATTTCTCCCTGCTGGGAATCTAAACTGGAGGAAAAGTGGTGGACTCATAAAGGACTTGTGTCTCAGCAGGATTTAGATCGAGTTCATCTTCAGGAGGCTCGACTGATGCGACAGCGTCTTTACAGTTCTCAGATCAGACAGCTGGTTCAGAGTCCTCACTGAGACCAGCAGAGACCACATCAGGTCTCAGACTTTTACGCTGACTTCCTGTGATTGTTGGTGTCCTGTTTCATTAGTCTGATTCTCATTTTCTATCAGTGTATCACCTTCTACTTTATAGTTTGAGTGTTTAAATGCTGTTAAATGTGAGTATATGTGTCTGTGTGTCTCTGTCCTTCATGCCTGCCATGTTTCATGTACTGTTGTTGTTCAAAGGTCAAACGTTAAGGTGACCCAGTGTTTGTTGGTGGAGTCTCAAAGGAAGAACTGACTCTTCAAATGGAAACAGTGGGAGAGTAAATCAGACTGTAGTGTTTGTGATATGAGAGTGATATCTGAAGTTTTCTCAGACTGAGTGAAATATATATATGCTAAATGCTAAATATGTATACTTTTATATTTATATATTTATATAAATAACAGACATATTAAAGAGCAAAGGACGTGGTTAGTGTTTAAATAAAGATGTTGAGCGCCCTCAGTGAGTCAGAATATCACATCTCCCCTTCCTGAGGAGATTCTGAGTTTAAATACACTAAAACGATGCAAAAAAACAGAAGACACGTCTGAAAACAAAAAACAGACATTATACATCTGAAGATTTATTCCTGCAGCCTTCAGACACAAATGATTCTTCAAACTCACTTTTTCATGATTTCATGCAGTTTTTGTTGTTAACATTAAAATTCAAAGATACACGACTGGTTTACAGTTTATGACACTTCAGAGCTGTTAAAGCCGACTGATGGCCGACCGGCTGTGTCATTAGAAACTCACATCTCTTTAGATGAAGGGTCAGAGGAAAGGACGTCTCATTTATCCACAACAGGGATGTTTCAATGGAAGTGTGTTATCGGTGCTGCTGTACTGATAACTTGTCTGCTTTGAAAAGTGTTGTTGGTGAAAAAATCTGAACAAACTTTAGGTCAGCAGACAAGTCAGATTTATGGGAAATTACTCGCTTGATTAAAAGAAATCAGACTGTTGGAGCCTCTTTTTTTAACTCAACCTTAAGACATTGTCAACTAGAATGAGTCTTCAATCACAGTTTGTTCAGTTTGTTTTTGGTTCAGCTTGTTTTCTAGCTAACTTTGAGGTCATGAGAAATCCCTTCCTGCTGAAAACTGTCTCAGTTCACACTGGAGTTCACGGTCTGATGAAGCCAAAAGAGACACATCATCTGCAAAGAGTAGAGTATAATCCTGAAGCTAAAGTACTAGATGCCCTCCACACTTTGGCTGCAGCTGGAGAATCTGTCCATGAAAATCAAATATAAATATAAATATAAATATATATATATATATATATATATATATATATATATATGATATATATATATATATATATATATATATATAAATAAATCAAAAACAGAATCAGTGACAGTGAATATGGAGTCAACTTTCAGTTATCTATCTGACTGAATGGCTCATAGCAGCAGCCGTACAACAGTTTATATATATCCAGTTTATCTAGTTTATTTCAAACAGGAGGATTACAGCAGGAAATTATATCAGAATCTGACTTTTAATGAAAACAACGTGAATCTGTCCTTTAAATGAACCCAGCTGATCACCTGATAATGTTGCTGTGTTTCTAGAAAACAGGACCTGCTGATTCATGTGATCTGTTGAAGAAACTTTACAGACTGAAGAATCAAACCTCTTCAAACAGACACTTTGTACTGAAGCTGTTTCCAGCTCAGTGACGTTCGTGCTCTTTAAAGTCTGTGGTTGCGGTTTAGCTTGTTTGTTCTTTGCTATCTGCACTGAAGAGAGGTGTGTATCGGTTAGCCACAGCCAAACCAGAACAAGTTCAAGTTTCCATCCAACAGATCTATGAAACCCACAGAACCACACGAGAAAAACGAGACCAAACTTTATTGATCCTGCAGAGAAAGTGTTTCACTGCTGCAGCAACAAGAGTCCAAAAACACCAACAAAATATAAATAACATTATATTATTACATTATTATTAAACCAGCACAATAGTTTATAACTAACACATAGTTTATAACTATATTAATCATTAAACAATTTAACACACAATGCATATAGTTATCATTGGATTGTGCTCAGTAGAAATGTATGAATGAAAATATAACAAAACAATGAAGATGATGAAGTGAATTGATCCAACACAATTTCAGGAGAAGCTTAAAAAGCGTTTTAACAATTTATTTAATCTTTAATTTTTGCACCAAACACACATAAAAAAGCCAGATTTAAGTTGTTGTCTCTTTGTGGCTGTATGAGCCTAATTCAGCTTGAACATGTAAAAATCAGAAATAAAATAAATGAATGTCCTGTGGTGTGAGGGGCTCTGGGACCAGGTCCAGGCCTGTTGGACATCAGTGGCTGGATGCTGTGAAGGTCTACCTCAGTGAAGAATAGACGACCTCTGGCTCTGCTGGACGCGCTGAAACAAACAAACAGTTCAAACAACATGAGACAGTCATAGAAAGAGGCTGTCATGGTGTGTAGTGCATATTCGACCTCTGCACCTCTTATTGTCTTCATGCACTGAGAGCAGCAACAGGATGTGTGAGACGGGATGAACCAAAGTCTGAATCATGTCAGATCAGTTTGATAAACCAGGAAACACATTTAACTTCTCACATTACATCCACCTTAAAAAACTATTTCCCCTTTTGGAGCAGTGTTATGTCTCGTCGTGTTTTTTTAAGTTTTCATGTCTGTCATGTTTCTGTTTCCTGTTCTGGCGTGTCTGTTTTATTTTGAAAGTCTAACCTTCCCTCTCATATCAGCTCCCTGATTGTTTCCCCCATCACCTCCTGTGTATATACAGGCCGCGTCACCCCTGTCTCTTTGCCAGATGTAATATAGTACATAGTAATAGTGAGTACATGTCTGCATGTGTTAGCATGTTCATGTATTCTTTGATAAGCCACCAGTCAAGTCTTGCATCGGTATTCCACGCTGTTTGTTTGTAAGATCAACTTTTATTAAAATCCTTAAAAACTGTCTCGGTCCTGCATTTAGGTCTACCTGCCTTGTCCACCAGACACTATAAGCAGGTTAAAAATCCTTGTACAACCACAGTATGAATCAGACAGAAAAAAATGTCTCTTTATGTTTGTGTTCATTTATGCCAAATATGAGGATGAATGATTCAAAATACAGTCAAACTCTGTCATTAATGTGTCAGTAATTATAAAACAGGAGGCTGAATTCACTCTCTAATAACATTAAATGATGAAAAAGAAGCATCAGTAGTTTCACATAATATAATATATAATATATAATAACCTGGTATGATCAGCACTGTTGATATGGAGCAGGTTCATACAGGTTAATAGTTGTTTTTAGCAGTGAGGGAGCTCAGAGAGCCTCCTGATGGACAGCTAAGTGTTCACTGTTATTATCTGAGTGTATAAAGTCTGTATCAGTGGGGACTAACCTGACGGTGCATCAGGCTACATGTTGTTGAAGTGCTCAGTTATTATCAGCAGTTTTACTCTTTCAGTCGAGTGTTTCTGGTTGTTTTCTGTCCTGTTCATTGATCAGGAGGCAGGTCTGAGCTCAGTGAGCTGCTGTTGTAAAGCTGCACATGCTCAGTGTGGTCCAGGCTGATGATGACGTGAGAAACAGCTTCACTGTGAGGCCAGCAGGGGGCGACACTGACTGTGGAGTATTTCACATGCTGACGTTTCCTCAGAGGAGAGGACCATCACAGACTCTTTCTCATATTTCTGTTGTTATTTATCTGTGAACACGCTGAGAGCAGCTTGGATCATCATGTTCATCTGAGAGGCAGTGATAAATGAAACCTTCAGTGTGGACCAACACTGTCTGACAGTTTGAAAAGGTAATGGTGAACATTATAATCCTCTCCAGCAGCCACACACACTCCTACAAACACTCAGAGTCCACTTTATGAGGCACAGCTGGCTCAGACTAACACCACAGACCTGTAATCAATCATGAAGCTGGTCATCTTCACTTCCTGCTGCTCTCATTTCTAATCAGGATTTTACACTTATTAGTTTCTGACTGAATGAATTCAAGGCTGTCCTTCAATCCAAAGGTCTAATAAAGTTCACAGAGAGGACCACAGATTACACACTTGGTGTTTTTCATTGTTTCTTTCTCTTCAGAGCTGAACTCTCAGATTACAGGGAGTTCTCGATTTATGCCGGAGACGCAACGTAACACGATTTTCTCTGTAAGTCAGAACTCACATGTGACAGACACACACATACTTGCACATGTTACAAACTTACTGAGGCGTTGCCGAACAAACAGCCGCAATAATGAAAGTCAAAATGCTGTGTAGCACACACACCCACATTCTATGTCACTCACCTACGCTAACACAGTGGTAAAATCATAATCTAGGACATAAAAACACTGTACAGTATTTGTTTTAATGTCGCAGACGTCGTACATCGGAATGATGTAACAAGACTTTCTTAATAAATTTATGGGAGGTGGCGACGTAACGAAACGCTGTAGGTCGATGACGTCATAAACCGAGGACCTCCTGTACCTTAACTTCCTGTTCTCTTCCTGGTTAGGCCTCATACAGGTGTGAACAGTCATGCTTGTATGTTGTGTAACAAGCTCATAACAAAGCTCAACTGTTCAACACCACAGAGAAAAACCTGCCAACAACCATTTCCTTCACGTTCAGCATCGACACAGGACCGTACAGAGCGAACAGAAAAGGATCAGCGTCACACAGCTTCAATGGCTCAGAAGTTTGTGATCCTGCTGGTCCTTCTGTCTGCAGCAGCTTCTGCTCAAGGTGAGCTTTTATTGTGAAGAGATCTTTTTATGTGACCTGTTTTATAAAATACTTCTTGTTACGAGGGAGCTGAACTGATGAATCCAAGTGCAGACTCAGACAGTGGCAGTGTAACAGGATTATATTTCAAAGGCAGGGAAGAGAAAGGGGGGCAGCCCTGAGGAGGACTGATGATACTGAAGCTGCTGAGAGCTGTGGTGAGAGGAAACAGGTCCAAACGCTGAGCAGAGGAGCAGGCCGGACTGCAGGGTTAGGCTGGGTACTTGTAGACGTCACAGAGAGGGAGGGAGAGGAGGGCGTGGCCTCAGGAGACGATGTCACTGTTGAAAAGTCGCCTCCCACTGAATCTTGACTCGGTGCGTTGGACGACTGAGAGGACGACTCTGTTTCTCTGTTTGATGCTTTTATTTTGGAGAAAGTCCTCTATCCAAACTGATGTGATTTATTTAGTGCATGAAGAACCAAACGCTGCACGCTGGTTCGACCTGAGAGGGCAGAAAGAGACAAAGACAAAGAAGTGAGCAGCTTTAAAGCAGAGCAGGTTGATGCCTGTAGAAAGATCAAACTAACAGCTGTGCTGCTTTAGGATCAGCAAATATCTGAGAGGCTCCTGATGTGGAGACCTTCTTGTTGTATGAGGCTCTTTGCATTGGCTGTGATTGGTCACAGCAACATAACAAACTCAGCTGGGACTCTTTGAAACACTGTTGGACGGACAGACAGACTCACACTGCACACAAAGGGATTATTGAGCCTCCTGACAGACAATAAAAAGTGGAAGCAGCTTCATGTTTCACATCAGTGAGACAACAAGTCTAACAAACACTGTGGGAATAACATCAATGAACATCTGCTCACTTCTGATCAGTGCTGAATGTTCCCGTTAATATGAGCTGTGTGTGAAGAGCTCTTCTCTTTAAACCAACATGAGGACTGAAGTCAGAAGCAGCTCAGTTAAAATGAGCTGTGAGTGGATGTGACAGCGCTCCATGATGATGATGAAGTCTGTTAGATTAAAGACACCTTTAGGATAAAAATAAAAGTGCACACAGAGGAACAGGAACTATAGATGCACATTTTCAGTCTGTTCATACCACTGATGATCAGTTATAAATATACAACCTTCATCAGTGAAGCTTCACTGGAATGATGAAAGAAAAATGAAATGATAAAGTGAAGAACCCGACGTGTTAGCAGCAGAAACCAGTGAAGCATCAGACAGCACAGATCTATAGATATATATAATATAGATCACTGCAGGATGTAAAGAAACACCGATCTTCTTCCAATAATCAAAGAGTTGTGTCAGTCAGGAGAGGAAATGTCGGCGTCTGTTTCCAGCTGTGGTCCAGCACTGATGGAGCTCACAGCTTGTGCTGTTTTCACTTCATCAACTCATTCATCAGCTTTCAATCAGAAAAACTGAAAAATCATCAGACACATCTATCTATCTATCAATCTATTGATCTATCGATCTATTATATTTGTAGTGTGGTATATAATCTTGTGGTATCTGCATTGATTTATATATTTCAAGCTAATGCTCTCAAAGGCTGTAACTGATATAACTTTTGTGATTTTATGCAGAGCAGGTGATTAAACTCTTTTTTTTTAATTACAAAAAAACATTTAATATGAGCTGTGTGTGAAGAGCTCTTCTCTTCAAACCAACATGAGGACTCCTTATTTTCTCCTTTCAACTGACTGTTTATCTGATCTTTATTATTCTTTTCAGATGTGGTAGAAGTCAAACCTGGAGAAGATGCTGTTCTTCCCTGTGAGGCTGGTGATGTTTCCATCAGAGCTGTAGAGTGGACCAGAGATGACCTGAAGTCAGAAGAGAACGTCCTCTTTTACAGAATTAGTGACAAATTTACATCCAACCAGCATCCATCCTTTAGAGGCCGGGTGCAGCTGGTGGACGGTGATCTGAAGAACGGAGACGTGTCTTTAAAACTGAAGAACGTGAGCATCAACGACGCTGGAACATACGAGTGTCGAGTTGCTGCAGCTTCAAGACGTACAAAGAGAGCCGTCACTGATCCTCTAATCAGAAGTATCAGACTGGAGGTCAAAGGTGAGTTTGTGGAGTTCAGTTCTCTCTCTCTCTCCATCACAAACTGTCCCACAGACGGGTCAGACTAAAAGCGTTTCAGTTAAAACGTCGATCCTCAGCAGGCGAGGAAAGAGAACGACAATATTTTACTGTAGTAAAAGTAAAAATAAGTGAAATCCTTAAAGTGCACTGAGTCAGAAGCAGCTCAGTTAAAATGAGCTGTGAGTGGATGTGACAGTGCTCCATGATGATGATGAAGTCTGTTAGATTAAAGACACCTTTAGGATAAAAATAAAAGTGCACACAGAGGAACAGGAACTATAGATGCACATTTTCAGTCTGTTCATACAACTGATGATCAGTTATAAATAAATCCAGTCAGGAGAGGAAATGTTGGTGTCTGTTTCCAGCTGTGGTCCAGCACTGATGGAGCTCACAGCTTGTTCTGTTTTCACTTCATCAGAAATCAGAAAATCAGAAAAACTGAAAAATCAGCAGCGCCCACAGAAAATCTTGAAATCAGGTCTAAAGAGGTGTGTGTGTGTCAGGTCGAGGTCAGCGACACACTTCATACTGTCAGTATGTATAAATAGCAAACAGCATAAAGAGCTTTGCTTCAGGGTCCAAACTGGACCAAGTCACATCCTCAGATCACACCCAAACCCCGACCTCCTGCACAGAGTCAGCTCTGTTTCCCACTGCACTATATCAAGTCAAAGTCAGCTTTATTGTCACTTCTGCAGCATGTACAGGACAGACAGAGAACTGAAATTATGGTTCTCTCAAACCTGTACCTATATCTCTGTCCAGCACATGTGTGTGTGTGTGACATTATTATATCTGTGTTTTAGCTTGTGGTGATTGATTTATATATTTGAAGCTGATGATATCAGACTGCTATAACTGATATAACTTTATTATTTTATGCAGAGCAGCTGATTAAACTCTTATTTGTCTCTATAAAACAAAGAACCTGATCCACCTCTGAACCAAAGCTTCAGTCTGTCAGGAAACAAGGAGAATGAGGATCACTGAATCAAATGTAAATGAGTCTCTAATCAAACTGTTGTCTATAATGTAGATTTACATGAATCCACAGAAGGACATGTGGATATGAAATAATGAGAGTTATACAAAAGTCATGAGTGTAAAGTATTAACATGAGACTGTTCATAAATAAATGTGAATTTGTGAATGAAGTTTAAACTGAGCAGCAGCTGAAGGTTTCATGAGAATCAGAATCACAGAATAATGAATCAGATAATAATCTGCTCACTCCTTCAGTAACAAAACTCAGTTTGTTTCTCCCCCTTTAACATACTTTTTTGTATATTATGTGAAAATAAATATTTTTTATATTTAAATCTTCATGTTGTGCTTCTTTATTGTCTTTCTGTTTGTCTCCATGTTGTATTCCCAGTTTGTTCTGTCCCTCTAAAGTGTCAGCTGGTCCCAGATCTGTTGGTCTGATCTGAACCTGCTGTCATGATGGATGATGGAGTCCCTCCTTCAAACACTGCATCACTTTTTACACACACACAGTTTTTACACAAGAGACGGCTGTGAAACCAAAGATATATTTTTCTGAGCCCCACAAACACCTACGAGGACACAGTTTGATCCGTTTGGTCCAGAAAGGTTTGAAAAGTCTGGAAGAGCTGAAGCAGTAAATAATTTTCATCTTCTTCATGTGTGAGGGGGCCTGCAGGAAGTAAATGGACTCGTACTTATAAAGCTTTATAGTACATGTCATGAACTCACTGAGGACCTGTGAGGTGTCACTTTGTTCATCAGGAGTTAATCTAACACATCTAACCAGCATCACGTCCACACGCAGACCAGAGGAGCCGGGGATCGAACCGCCGACCTTCAGATGAGCCGACGACTTGTGACATCCTGAGTAAGTCTCTAAGTTTCTGTTTTTTCATTTAAAACCAAAAACGTAAAAACAGAGACGTTTCTCCATTTCTATTTTCAGACTCATAAATGAAAAATGAGAGAACAAATTTTAAAAAAAGCCCACTTTTGGATTTTTGGTAGTTCTTAAGAGATTTGACAAAGTCAGCTGGACTTGTTTGAAGTTCTTGAAACGTTTCACCTCATCTTCTTCAGTTCTGACTGTCTGGTGGAGGGTCTGGGATTTAAAACCTCTGATGGGGTCGTGACCTTTGAGAGTCATTAGGGTCTTATGTGGATTGTTACCCACCCATCCATCATGTGAGCTGCTCAGGATGGTTTTTCCAGTTTGACACAGACAGCTTCTTCCTCTCCTCTTTTAAACCATCTGTCTTCTCTGAACTAAACATGTACGTTGCTGACCTGGAAAGAGAGTCTCTTCTCCTTTAGATGGACTAACCCTAACCCTCCTGACCTGAGGAGTTGTACAGGTCTGAGCATCCCTCACTGCACTGAACAACAAACATTTCTCTGCTTGTGTCTGGGTATCCTGTCTTCAGGGTGACCAGCCTCTGTCTCAGGGTGTGTCTGGGTTTGAAAAGCTTTTTAAAGTCATGTTTGAGTTTGTCAGATATACTCGCAATGTAGGGGAGAACAATGTTGTTGCATGTATGGTCCCCTTCTTTTCTGTCTGTTTTGCTCATTTTTGTGATTTTCACAAAAGCCCAGTCTGGATATCTGCATGTTTTAAATGCATTCCTCATGTGTTTCTGCTCGTTTCAGGATTAACGTGTATTATGCAAGCACACTGTATACAAGTATAAAGTTAAAAGATACATAAATAAATAACTGTGTTGACTCATATAAAACTCATACGTTCTTTCAGGCAGATAGTGACCTGGGAGTAAAAGTGAAAATATCTAAATAAAAGCTAAGAGGATGAAGTGTAAAATTGTGCAAGTAGTGGACCGGACCAGAATTGGTCTGCAAGGATCTGTGAATGTTGCCAGCGCCTGCGGCCCAAGATCTCAGTCTCTGGGTACACCAGGCCGCCCCATGAGCGTCACAGGGTTAATGTCTGCAATGTCAGCCGATACATAGCCTAGTGCTTTCATGTAGAGGATAGCCTCAACTTCAAGAAGAACAGTAAGTAAGACTTCCTGAAGGACAGGTTGAGACCCAACATACGTGTAAAGTGCTGACTTGACAGACCGAACTTCCCGCTCCCATACTCCGCCAAAATGGGGAGCAGCAGGTGGGTTAAAGTTAAACTGGATATTCTGACGGACAAGGTGTTGCTGCAACACTGGAACCATGCTCTCGAAGGCCTCCCTGAGTTCCCATTTGGCTCCTTTGAAATTGGTTCGTTGGTCTGACCACAGTTCCTCAGGAGTCCCTCTTATGGTGACGAACGCCTCAATGGCATCCGAATCCATATTCCTGATAAGATCAAAATGTACTGCCCTGATCGTTAAGCATTTAAAAATGTTACCCCAGCATTTCTCCTGACATCTGCCCACCTTCACCATCATGGGCCCAAAACAAATCCATGGTAGTGGAGTAAAAGGCTGGTTTGTGTAGTCTCAGGCGAGCATCAGGAAGATCAGCCATCTTGGGTTGTCACCTCCAGCACTGACACTCAGCACAGGCCCATTGATGCTTGCGGATGACCTCTCACTTGCTCAGGGGCCAGAGTGTTGCAAATCACTATCGTAGTTCTGGATGAGAAGATGGGTGACTGGATGGGATGCATCAAGGACAACAGGATGGAAGTCTAAGTCTTCCAACCATCTAAGCTGACCACCTAGAACAGAACAGGGGCTAAGGTGAGTAGGTGACTTGAGGGCGACACTGATTTCCCTGTGGCAAGGAGCTTGTAGTCCTCAGGAAAGGACTGCTTTTGAGCTGTAGGGCTTTGGTCTCAGTTTGCTGATATTCCTCAGCTGTGGGTAGGGTACTAGAGGACAGGGTTCCTGTCCTCTAGTACCCCACTACTGACCAGCCACTGCTGCTCAACGCGCTGCAAACTAGCTTTTCACTCCAATCTGGTGACTTTCCAGAGAAATGGACCAAAGTGCATACTTTTTTATTATAGTTTTATTATAATGATAATAATATTCAGACACACAGTAGGTTTCTTTTCTGTTGAAGTGAAGATGAAAGTTGTTTGTCAAAGATGTGGAACCTGTTGGTGCACATCTATTCACACCTGAAGGACACAGACACACCTTAGTTTCAGGAAACCACCCAGGTAAATTACAAAGAGGCTGCCAGCTCAGGTTTAAGGCATCTTTGATATCTGATGTTAATGAACAGAAACTTACTGTGGCTGAAGTCTCAGAGAGGACACAACACAAAATACCTGAGCTGCTTTCAAAGTGTAACTTAGGTAAAGGTACACAGTTAATAAGGGGAAAACTACGACATGAGAGCGAAATGTCCACACCTTAGTTTCAGGAAACCAGCCAGATAAATTACAAAGAGACTGAACAAAACAACCATCTCTCCTGCCAGCTCAGCTTTAAAGCATCTTTGATATCTGATGTTAATGAACAGAAACTTACTGTGGCTGAAGTCTCAGAGAGGACACAACACAAAATACCTGAGCTGCTTTCAAAGTGTAACTTAGGTAAAGGTACACAGTTAATAAGGATAAAATATACTTAAACTGAGTAAGTATTGCAAAATGGCTCCACTGAGACTTCTTTATATGATATATGATTATTATTATTATTTATTATGTATGAGATCATTTAAACAAGTTTACAGGATGTTGGCAGTTTAATCAGTAACAGTGCTGAAACATGTGGAGCAGCACAAGAACAAAGTAGATTTAAACTGAAATACTCCATTACTCTATAATTATTTTAGTTACATTACTTGAGTAAATGTCTCTGTCTGTCTGTTTATCAGAAACATTCAGAGCTGCTGAACATGTTGATGCAGGTTTGATCTAAATGTCGACACACCTGAGCCTCCAGGTAACACGTGAGAGCGAAATGTCCTCAGAGATGATCAGATCACCTCCAGAGCATTTTTTAAAAACAGGGAGGTCCCAGTGTGTCTGATCTTTATCTCCAGTATGAAAGAGGCTCATAAACAGACTTCAGTTCTCTTTGAGGACAAATACATCAACCAAACCTGATCAGAGCAGCTCTCTGAGCCTCCTCCACTGTGAGTCTGTGACAGAAAAAGAAAGCTTTCACACTAAAATGGCGTATGTGGGCCTGTCCCTGTGATAAGAGACAACAAAACAGCGAGACGCCGTCGTTTGGTTTCCTGCTCTGAGCTCGGTCTCTCTGCACCTCCCCCACATCAGTCAGGATGTTTCACAGCTTCCTCTTCAGGGAGGGGGGCTGAAAAACACGACCGCAGACGCTGCTCTTTTACACTGTTTGTGTCCAACCACAGTTTTTATGAACAGAACAAAGTTTTCAGATAAATGTGACTGTTTGTGTCCGACTGAACTCTGCAGAGACTCTGAGCAGGATTCAAACGTTCAGTGTTTGCTTTGTGTCTGCTCGTGGAATAAATGACTCACTAAAGTCCGACTGTCACATGAGAGTCAGCACACAAAATACATCCCAAAAATAAAATAAGATGTTCTGTTCATTAAAACCAAAAACAGGACTGCAGACAAACCTGAGAACAAGATGAACTGATGAACTAATAATGAACTAATAATGAATTAATAATGAAGTGGTGAACTAATAATAAACTGGTGAATGAATAATGAAATAGTGAATTATTTCTCTCTCACAGCTCCTATAAAACAGTTTGACTTTTCTCATCGTCAGTCAAAGATCAAACCTTCGTGTTACTTTAAGTTTCAGGTTGCTCTGATCAATAAGTCCATGATCAGGATATTCTGATCAGACTGTGTCAGTGAAGCTTCGTGTCTGTTTCTCTCTGATTGAAGAGTGGAAACTTTATTTGTCAGCAGGTTTAAACGTCACAGGAGTCATGTTAGTCATGTTTCTGTAAATAGTCAGTGTGAGGGTGGAAAGTTTCCTTTTCCTTTGAATCATGTCCTTTTTTAATATTGATCCCATGTTTAATATATGTAAACCCGTAGTTTTATAATTATATCCTCATTAAATCTATGAATGCATTTGAACAATGGAGCATTATAACACAGCTGTTTGTGTCCTGGACTGTTTGAAATGTGATCTGAGCACTTTTCTCTGAGGGCTGGTTTTCAAAATGGATGGCTGTTGTTCTCTTGCTGCTCTCTGAAAATGAGGAAGCTGACGATAAGTGTAACCCAGCAGCTACAGAGGAGCTGCTCTCAGCAGATCTGAGCCTCTTTCTCTCAGTTTGGAGCTTAAATGAAGCTTTTAAATGAAGGTTTGACTCAGTTGAGCTCGTGTGTCTCTGTGCAGTGAACCATCAGACGTTTTCAGTCTTTCTGTTAAACTCTGCCTCCCTCCTGTTTTTCATGTAATCCATGGTGAGGATTTGAATTACAAATATAACGTCACAACAAAAGTCAAATAATTTCAGCTGCTGAACTCTGATGTGATCAGGAGCTTCAAACAGTCTGATTAGTCTGATTCCACGCTGGCTGTGAGCCAAGTTACTCAGACAGAAAGCAAAATGTTTCAGTGATCGCTGCAATATTATTCAGAAGAAACAAAAGTGAAACCCTGTTTGGACTCAGGGACTTTGGCTGGAAGTTTTCTTGTAGTTTGAGGCTCATTTCAAAAGTCAGAGTATGAATCATAAAGCAGGAAGTGTTTTGTTAGAAGAAAAGAGGAAGAGCAGCCTCGTGTGCTCCAGCCTCCATCTTTACTGTGCACTTACTTTATTCTCTAATATCAGGGGTCATTTTTAATGTGAAATATTCATTACAGCTCTCTTTACACTGTTTTATTCTTGTGAAATATTTACAGAAACATACACTGTGTGTGTGTGTGTGTTATAGTTCTTTGTTCATCTTTGTTGTTTTCAGCTGTTCGTCTCTTCCTTCCTGTAAAGTCTTCTGTGTAAGAGTCACCTTCCTCAGACGTGTTCACATAGTTGGCCAATAAACTGCCTGTGTGGAAATAATTCACTTTAATAAACTCTGACGCCTCCACTGAGTCTTTGATAATCTCCTTCAGATAAAAAACTCCAGTCGTCTCTCTGTGGATCATTTGGACCCAACAGTTTGATTTCAAGCAGCTTTTAAAGAAAAGAGCTCTCAGATATTTAATCACTGACCCTGCAGGCTTTCTTATCTGAATGTCTGTTTTCTGTGTGTCTGTTTTCCTTTTGCATGTCTGTTCTGTGTGGTTGGTGTAAAGTGAAGCTCCTGTGCTGCCCCCTGCTGGCTGTCTGACTGAATCCAAAGTGAAGAGCTGCAGACAGACAGACAGACAGACAGACAGGGGACAGACAGGGGACAGACAGACAGACAGACAGACAGAGGACAGACAGACAGACGGAGGACAGACAGACAGGACAGACAGACGAGGACAGACAGAGGGAGGACAGACAGACAGGCAGAGGACAGACAGACAGACAGACAGACAGACAGGACAGACAGACAGACAGACAGAGGACAGACAGGAGGACAGACAGACAGACAGAGAGGACAGACAGACAGACAGACAGACAGACAGACAGACAGACAGAGACAGACAGACAGACGGTGCTGCAGCGTTTCTCCTCCAACAACGAGGGTTTGTGTTTGAAAAATCAAACATGTTAAAGAAATGGTGAGAAGCTTCTTTAAAAAGGTTTTATTTTAAAATGTGACTCCTTAGCACCAACATTTGAAACAGCTGAGTGTCTGTCTGTATCTGCACCATAAATAAAGAAGGAACACATAAAAACTTTACATGCACACATATGAAGCAGCAGCTGGACGTCAGCGGTCGGGCTGCTGTGAAGGTGTGAAGGTGAACCTCAGTGAAGAGTAGACCACCTCCGGCTCTGCTCGAAACTCTGAACAAACAATTCAAACAATAAAAGCTGCTGGTCAGTGAACACATCATGGAGACCTGTCGCCTGTACAGTGATAAATTCATATAAAGTCCTTTAAATGTCAGACAGGTTGACTGTTGGTATCACACAAACACATGAATCCATCTGCAGGTGGATCAGCTGTACCTCTCCTGGTGTTTGTTCTGATGAAGATTCGTCCATAACTCACATCTTCTGTTCTTCTCACTGCTGAATAAACTGCAGCTGGATCCCTCTCTGGAAAAGGAAATAATATCAGTAACATGACTGTCCTCTGAGTGTGTCTGCAGCTAAAGCTAGCTGTAGTACATTACCCCTATATAATAATAAGAATACAATAATCTCACTATGTTTACTACTTTATAATAAGGGGGATAATGAAGACATCTTGAAGACATTACATTTATTTTAAAATAATCCAAATTAAAATAATAGATGAGTGGCCTGACTTGAAAAAAATAAAATAACCACTTTAAATATTAATTTGTCCAAAATAACACTGATCTGGATTCAGCCATTTAACAGATCCTCACTGGCCTCATGATTCAATAATAATAAAAAAACACACAAATGATTCTTTGCTTTCTAAATACTGGGTGTGTTTATATCACTGATGCTCTGACATCTCCCAACATATGAAAGTAATGTTAGCCAGACGGCCATAGTTCAATACAGGTCAGTGAGGCTGAATTGTGTTGTCTTGATAGTGAAATTTCTAACTTCGATATGATATCTTGAAAAATATCAACATGTTACGGGTCCCAGACTTTGGGTACCACACAAACAACAAATAAATCTGTCAAATACAGATAAAGGTCAGCAGCAATGAAGACACGGAGCGTTTCAGTTCGTCATTCACATTGCTTCTAGGGTGTGGTCCCCCTCTCCCAACGGGGACAGACAGCTCAAGGAAAAATCCAGACAGCTGCTCCACTTTCTTCAAACGTTTGTTGATAAATGGATTTATTGATTTATCAGCCAGTCAATCACAGAAAGATTACTGAATATTTCATGTTCCTGTTTTCACTGACAGTCCTGCTCTGACACCAAACTCTGTAGTGTTGCTGTCTCATATTCAGTCTGTCCAGGCCCTGCACGTTTGTTCTTGTCACATACTGCCACCTACTGGTCGCAGCTCAAAACAGCACAGCTCTGACACTGAGCATCGAGCAGCTGCACTATAAACTGTTGTGTTTTCTGATTTGTATCAGCAGACAAATCATGTCTCCTGAACAGATCAGAAACAGGAGGCTTACCAAATAAAAGATTTTACGTCTTGATTAAATCATTCATCCCTTCAACTACACAGACAACATGTGGGATAATGGAGGGATCAGTCCTTGGACTAGTTCTGTTCTCATTGTGTAAGCTATCACTAGGTCACATCACTCATCAACAACAACAGAGCTCATTTCACTGTTATGCTGATGATACACAGTTATATCTCTCCATTAATCCCCCCAAATCCCACAAACTGGTCACAGAGCTGCATGGCAGATGTGAAGGATTGAATGTCTCAAACGTTTTTACAGCTGAATACTGACAAACAGATGTGCTTATCATTGGCCCTGATCCACACACTGCTTGGTTCCCTTCACCCAAATATCAAGAGCACTGTTAAGAAATTAGATGTTTTCTCTGACACTGAGCTGTGCTTTGGACATAACACAAAAATTGGTTCATGATTTTATTTCCTCACACCTGGACTATTGTAACACATTGTTTACCTGCCTCAGTGCCTGAGATGGAGCCCATCTTCAGACTGTGCAGAACTCTGCAGTCACACTACACTTCTTCACACACGAAGACCAAACGCTCCTCTACCATCACCACAGTTTGATCCTCCTGCACTGGTTACCAGTTTCTTTTGAATCCATTTAAATATTTTACTCATAACTTACAAAGCTTTAGATGACCAAGCACACCTGTGAATTTTTATCCCTCTACTGTCCAAAAAGACCTTATACATGTGCTGGGTTTGGCTTGCTAGCTGCTCCACAGTCCAGGTCAAAGGGTGATTGAGTGTTTTCTGTCCTGCACCTCGACTCTGGAACAGTCTTAAGTCAGCATTCGATCTGCCAACACTATTTCTGCTTTTAAATCCTGTCTAATGACACAGTTTTACAGATTTGCTTTTTTACATAACTATTTTTATTTGTTTACATAATAGAGGTCTGTAGTGCACCCACCTGTTTTTAACTTTAACTTTTGTTGATCGCACTGCACATTACAGATACATTATCTTAAATATGTACTTTTACCTTGATGTTCTTGAAGCTTATCTTATTTCTAAGTTTTTATATTGTTTATGTAAAACACTTTGTATTCCCAGCTCAAAAATGCTGTACAAATGAACTTAATGTGATGATCTTCATAATCATTGCATGGACAGGATGATGTTATGTTGAACTCAAAGTGTTCGTGTCTCATTTGTTAGTCGCCTTTAGCAAAAAAGGGTCGTCTACAAAGACATTTCAAACCTCCTGAAGCACGACACACAGACTGAGTTTTGTTTGATGGTGTGAGGTTTATTAAAAAGTGTAAAAGTAGATATCATGTTAGGAAGCCCTGTTCTAAATCATCTGAACCAAACAAACATGAACAACATCACAACTCACAGCAGAATCTGAACCATCAGTTTTCATTTGGACCAAAAACACGTCGACTGCTTTTTACAGTCTGTTTATCTGAATCAAGCTCAACTGAGTCGGTCTTTCCTGAGTTATCAGGCTTGACTGAACCTGAACCTGTTAATCCTGGATAACTGCTGCCACACAGCTGCTGACATGAGAAGATTAGAAGAGTTTAAACCTGTGTGTCTTTGTCAATATAAAGGCACCATTAGGACAGTTGAGATGCAGTACGGACAGAAGACCACCAGGTGGAGGAGCAGCCTGAACACAAGATGGAGGGAAGGGGAGACAGGGAGCGGGGCTGTAGAGGTGGGCGGGGCTGTAAAGGTGGGCGAGGGCCGTGGTTGAAGGTTTACCTGTGGAGAGAATCCCACCTGGTCAGGTGAATCTCTGGATGAAATAAGTCCTGAAATCAAAGGGAACCTCCTCACCTGAGACAGAGATCCAGCTGGGTGGAGACTCTCCATGACTGCTGATGTGACACTTGTAGAGGCCTTCATCAGACTTGGAAACATGGCGGATGGTCATGTGACCTGCAGACTCAGGCCTGATGAGGGAGCCATCTTTATAGAAAGCAGCTGGGAGGTTGGAGGGAGGGGTCTTTGTTTTACAGTGCAGAGTGACATCATCTCCCTCCATCACAGGGAGGACAGGACTCTGCAGGATCACTGATCCACCTCAACACAGAGGAGAGAAGAGATCTGAAACTTTACAGATTAGCTGGTGTTCTGACTCAGCAGGACGAGTCTGAATGATTCTGAACGTCCTCCATGATATCTAATAATCCTACGAACAGAAACAACAGTCAGACCAGCAGCTGTCAGACCAGCAGCTGTCAGACCAGCTACCACAGTAACAACTTCACCTTTGTCTCCTCACTCCTTGTCTCCTCCCTCCTTGTCTCAGGTGTGAGGTATCAGCTGAAGAACAGAATCTATTTCCTCTTCAGTCTCCTGTGAGATGTTATCACATGATCAGAGCAGCAGTTTTCTCACCAACAACATCTTTAGGAAACACAAACATCTGATCTGTGATGTTTCACTCTCAGCTCAACAACCAGGAAGCAGCTTCACCTGCACAGATCAACAGACTCAACTGTTCCTTTTGTATATATTGCTGAGCGTTGTTGGAGGGAGCCTGAGAGCGAAGTAGTGCCCAGTGTAGACTACAGCTGGATCACTCTCTGGAAAATGAAATATATAGAAATGACATTACTGCAGGTACAACAACTGATACCAGTTCTGTTAGTACATTTACTGCTTGTGTTAGTGCAACACAAATATGAAGAGGAGTGTTAATACCACTGCTATAGAAACTATTTGATTATTTCTGGTGGTCGACAGCTTCACGTGTGTTGGACTCAGACTGGACAATAAACTCAGTTCAGTTTCAACCAGCGTACAAAGGACATTCAAACACGGAGCCATCAAAGACTTTTCCTCCGTCTGTAAACTCAAAGGACTCCATGTCGCCCGTCTTCCTCCTGCTGTCGGCTCAAAGTCTCACACATCACCAACACTGCTGCCAAGATTGGAGGTCTCCCCACAGCTGACCTCTCATGAGGCCATCACACACATTGCAGATACAACTAAACACACCAGCATACAGCTCCTTCAGCGTGCTGCCCTCTGGGTGCAGGTACGGAGATGCAGAAGAGTTCGCTTTGCAAAAGACTTAACGTCATCAAGCGCTGTATCTTCAGTGGGCGACACAATGGAGGGTAAACACTGAAACAACCAGGCAATGAGAAACCTGCACATCCCCCCTTTGTCAACAACACTTTACATGGCAAAGACATAAAAATAGTAAAAGTAAAGTAAAAATAATCTATGATGTGGCTTCTTCTTGTTTTATGAACAGTCCTGCAGTGAAACGTGTTCAGAGCCACGTTCAGTCTTTATCAAAAACAGGAAACTGTGCGACCACAGAGCTCTGAGCTTCTGTTTATAGATTCACCGCAGGGTAGGAAACACACCGCCTTTGTAAAGATAAAAAATAAAACAACCCTATATATTTGTGAGACACTTTAAAGATTTACACCTTCAGTATTATTTAACAATGAAACTGTCATGTTTCGTTCCATGTTCTGGTCTTGTATGTCATGTTCTGTTTCCTTGTTCTGGCCGTGTCATGTTTTATTTTGAAATTAACTTTCCCTCTCGTTTCAGATCCCTTGACTTCCTACCATTGTGTTTCCTGCTTGTCTGATTGTCTGCCCCGCCCTGATTGTTTCCACCTGTTTCCCATTACCTCATGTGTTTATATAGTCCTTGTCTTCCCTTGTCTCGTCGCCAGATCGTCACCGATACTACCCATGTGTCATGTCATAGTCTTGTCTTTGTATGTATCAGGATCTAGCCTCAGCAAACCCAAGAACTCTGCTTCAAAGAAACTTCTGTGTAAGATTTATTATTAAAGCCTTGTAATTACCAAGACTGCATTTCTGTCCTGCATTTGGGTCCACCTGCCTGTCGTAACGCCGTGCGTAACAGAAAACAATAAATGCCGATAATAAAACAGTGGTCCAGGATGGGATTGGCTCTAGTTTCCAGGTGACAGATGATAAAGGGGTAACGGACGGATGTATGGAGCTTGTTGGGAGAATTTATTAGTGTGAATTAGACTCTGCTGGAAGTAAAGAACAACTCAAACATTTACCCTAAAATGAACCAATTATAACAGGATAGTTCAAAATAAATAAATTAAACATGAAGATGCCAGTCACCACAAAGGTGCTTAAAGATGCCATACAGGTTTTTTTTAGGGGTAAAGTTCCTGTGATAATAATTAATTAAATTTTCCTATCTTGCTTGCTTGAACCTCACCGGCTTTCCACTCATTGCTGACTGTGGTGACACATACGATCATACTGACACCAGGAGCACAGAAAACTGTTTTGTTCTCTTCTCTTTTTCTAGTGTTGGTCAACGGTGGAAACAAAGAGGAGCAGCTGTACCTTTTGTCCTCTTTGATTTGACGTCTTTGATGACTATTTGTCCATAACTGAGCTCTGCAGTTCCTCTCACTGATGAGTAGACTACAGCTGGATCGCTCTCTGGAAAATAAAATACATTCAAATGATTACTGCAAATACTACAGCTGATACCAGTAATGTACAGTACATTTACTCCTGTGTCTACTGTAGTAACCATTATACAGGACTTTGTTCAGTATTCAAATGATCTATACTCAATAATTGATAATAATACTTCTTTTCTTATTGTATTAGAATAACTGACATGCTCATCACAGGATAAACAACATGGCAGCATGTTACACAAACTACAAAATGACTGACTTTATTTATGGGAAGTCATGAGTCAATAATTACTGTCAATATTCTGATGTAAATACACTCTAAAAAGTAATTCAGGGGACCTCTTTGCACCACTTAATTAAAGGCATGGTTGTAAGGTAAAAAATCTAATTTACTGATAAGCCTTTCAAGTTGTAAACATAATTTTTATGAGTTGTGTTGACATAATAATGTTAGTATTTACATCAACTTAATATCATTTGTAAGTTAAACTAAAATTTCCAAGTTCATTGAATAAAATGAAAATTCAAGTTGTATTACCTTAATTAAATTGGCTTGATAACTTAACTCTTCTTCACCTTGAGTTCAAGATTTCAAGTCCTCTCCCCACACCCAATTTACATGCCTGCACACATTCCGACCGTTGAGACTAGGTGGAAGAAATATGAAGAAATACCATACAAAGGATATTTTCAAGGTGAGAATCATTTTATTTGCAAATAAATTCTGCTAAAGCAGTGAGCAAATTATGAAGTGTGACCTGTAGTGGAATTATTTACGGAGGTTCAGTTTCACATGCTAATACAATTGATGGAATATATTGTAATGTTAGCCAAAGCAGTGTAGTTAAGCCATTAAATCCTTTTGTTTAGCATAGCAGTGTTGATGAAGTGATACGGTTTAATTTAATAGATCTGCTCAAGAAAGGAATTTTCATTTATACGTTTGGAGAGAAAAAGAACAGACAGTTAAAAATCATTTTAAAAGATGTGACATAGTATGTAGTACATATTGTGTATAGTCTTGTTGTTTCACTCTAGACAAATTGTTGTTTGACCAAAATTTCTTTGTATGTGTAAAATGTGTCTTTACCAAGATTGTTTTTTTATTATAACATTTTCTGTTCCTTCAAAACATGGGATAGTGTAAATTGGAAACCTACAAAAACAGGGTAAAACATTACAGATCACATCTATCACGATTGTTTTTGTTCCTTCAAATCACTCACAGGAAGCTCAAGAAAGAGTTAGATCTGAGAAAAGACTCTCTTTCACTTGCCAGTGTTGCAGTGCCAGCGCAATATCCACAGAGAGAGAGTTTTTTGAACACCTTGGTCGTCATTTGAAAAAACATGAGACTGTTACCTGTGTTTTTAAAAACTGCAATTTCAGCACTAATGTAAGATGAGATTTATTTTATATAAATTTATTTTGGAAACGACTCTTTCACGTTTGTTGTTTTATGTGGTTTTAAATGGGAACCACAGATATAGTTGTTGCATTGGAGACTGTGTAAATGAAGGGAACTATATAGTGTGGTGAACCTGTTGAGACTGACAGAGTGATATGTGTTCCATCACCTTGCCTGTTTTGGTGTGTTTGATGGTTCTGAAAAAAAAAGTGAAAGTAAAGTGGACCAAGTGAAAAGAAGAAGTTGTTCCCGTGCTTTTCTTTACCCACGACCCTCAACTATTTCTTCATAGTTAACGCTGTAAAATGACGGCGTTACACTAACATTTATGGAACATATGCGTCCCACAGAAGTCGAAAGCATACTCCTCACTCACTGCAAGACTTTAAAGAAGACCTGCTAAAGAGGTACGGAAGTTCTTCAATTACAAATGATCACAGCGATGATGATGGTGAACTTTATTTTACCGATGATGGTCGAGATGATAGCGATGTGAGAGCCCTACCAAACCTCATTGAAAAAAATTTGGCTTTGTTGTTTCTAAAAATGGAAAGCACTTTTAATGTATCAAACAGGTGCATTGATGAAATGGTTGAAGAGTTGAATTTTATCACTCATTCAGCATCAGGTCCCATCATCAAAGACATTTTACATTCCTGTTTGAGGAAGCACAGTTGTGAGATTGCTGAGTCTATTGTGTCAGACATGGTGACTGAGCTTTGCAAAGCCAATCCCTTTACCTCTTCCCTGAGTAGTGGTGGTCCACTTTCCTCTGCCTACAAGAGAAGGGCTTATTTTAGGGAGAGGTTTTCAATGGTGGAACCAGTGGAGCATGTCCTCAGTAGGGAAGAGAATAGAACCTTCCAGTATGTCCCTTTACTGAAGTCACTGCTTCAGGTTTTGAGCCAAAAAGAGATCCAGGACTTGATATTGCTTGACAAAGAAACTCAAAGTAATGGTGAAACTCAGTACAAGGCATTTACTGATGGAATTTATTATAAAACAAATGAGTTGTTTAGTGGAGAAGATTCAACCATTGCAATCATTCTCTATGTTGATGACTTTGAGATATGTAATCCTCTGGGCACATCAAGGAAAAAACACAAAGTCACAGCTGTGTACTGGGTGTTAGCTGATGTTCCTGCACTGCTCAGATCTTCACTGACCTCCATATACTTAGCAATTCTCTGCAGGGCTGAGGATGTAAAAAGATTTGGTTACAATACTGTATTGGAGCCACTGCTCAAGGATCTTGTGAGCTTGGAAGAGGAGGGCCTGCATGTCCCGGCATTAGGCAAAAGAGTCAAAGGAACAGTGTTTAGTGTTGTGGCAGATAATCTTGGGGCGCATACTATTGGTGGATTTGTTGAAAGCTTCTCCAGTTCTCACGTTTGCAGATTTTGTCTGGGTGAGCAGACAGAGTTTCAGGTGGAGGAGGTAAGAACAGGAGCATTCCAGCTCCGAACTAAAGATCAGCATGAAATACATATCCAGACTGTGAAGGAGAATACTGCTTTGACTCATGTCTGTGGAGTTAAGAGGCAGTGTGCACTTACAGGGTATCTTAAGTACTTCAATGTTTTGTCAGGTTACCCACCTGTTTGTTGCATGATCTGTTTGAGGGTGTGGTGCCCCGAGAAATTGCTCTGTGTCTTCAAGTATTTATCAAGAATAAATACTTCACTCTTGATGAACTCAACAAATGCATCAAAATGTTCCCCTACAAGTGGTCAGACAAGACTGATGCTCCACAACAGGTCCCTCTGAATTTTGCAGCAAGGAAAAGTGTTGGAGGGAATGCCCATGAAAACTGGGCATTGCTGCGATTCCTGCCCTTCATAATTGGATCAAAAATTCCCGAGAGGGAACCTGCATGGGAAGTACTTCTAGTGCTGAAAGACATAGTTGAGCTTGTTGTAAGTCATGCTTCACACAGAGGAGACTATTTGTTATCTAGACAGTAAGATCTCTGAACACAGACACAGATTTCTCCAGGTTTTCCCAAAAGAAAAACTGATCCCCAAACGTAACTACTTGGAACATTATCCACAGCTGATCAGCGCCTATGGGCCACTCGTTTTCCTGTGGACTATGCGATTTGAAGCCAAACACAGCTTTTTTAAGCAAATTGTCAGGCACACTCACAGCTTTCACTTTCTGTGAAGCATCAGCTGATGGTTGCATATAACCAACAAGATGCCAGTGTTGTGAAACCTGTCTTTACAGGCCACACAACTGTCTACCATAGATGTTACTGTGCTCAGAGAAGATATAAGCACTGAAAGCTAAATTCCCTGGTGAGACATGTATCCAGATAGCAAACAGTGTATCTTACAGTAGCACAAAGTATGCCATTGGAATGATTTTGGCTAATGGCTCAACAGGTGGTCTAACAGATTTTGGAGAGCTGATCCAAATAGCTGTTGTAAAGGGCACTCTTGTATTCATTGTGAAATGCTTGAGTGCTTGGTCAGTTGAGCATCTCAGGAGCTATGTCCTTGAGAAAACACGCACTGTGAAAGTTCTACAGCCTGTGGAACTGTCTGACATGTTCCCTTTAACACCTTACAGTTTTGGTGGAAAAAGCATCATAACCTTGAAACGCTACATTTATGTTGCATAGACTGCCAACATATCTCTGAGTCTCAGAATTCATGGCTGAACGAAGAGCCAGCAACCCTGTTTCGAAGTATCACTTTTTCACGATGAGGTTTAGGTGTAACAGTGTAAATTTACATTATTGTATATATACAAGAAACAGCAGTGTAGGATCCGAGTCTGTTATTATTGTTGATCCCCCAATTATGGCTTATGTAGCCTACATGTTTTGGTGTGTTGGACTAGCACTGTGTGCAGCCTGTACAACTAGGGGGGAAACACAATATTGTATTTTTTACTGACTTAAATTGTTTTAATACTTAGTGACATCTTCCAAACATTTTATGTATTACAGATTGATCAATGTCACAAACAGCCCATCTTCGAGTGATGCTTTCAGACCATGATGTCCAGAAACTGACATTACCATCTGGAATCCCTGCAACAGTTGAAGAACTTCATTCAGTTGTTCGAGATACATTTGGGATTTCTGGGGATTTCTGCTTGCACTATAAGGATGCTGATTTTGGTCACCACTTTTTCTCCTTGCTTTCGACAACTGACATCAATGATAAGGACACAATCAAGGTTGTACATATAAAGGAATCCCTTACAGTAACTTTGACCTTTACAGACGTAGATGGCACCTTCTCGAGCGTTACTGAACGTTCTCTTCAGACTTCTGATGATGCCTGCTCATCTGTGTCCTCCCATGACACTTTGCCCATTTCCCCAGGATCGATAACAGGAAACCTAGCCCAGTGATCACAGGGTTGGCCATCAGAATTCCCAATCCCTCGTTTCTCATCCACAACAGAGATTCTGCTTCAATCAGGCAATGAAAACTTCAGCTCTTCAGGGACTGTTTTCGGCACCCAAAATCTCCTGTCACTACTCTCAGACATTCTTGGAAGATTAGCTGAAGCCATTTACAAGTACAGCCATTTGCACAACTAAGTCAAGTGGCAGAGGCCCTGGTCAAAAAACACCCCTGCCTCAAAGAACCAGAATCTTTCAATGGATGTTATGGATGGATCCAGCGACTGAAATACAAAATGAACAACTTCAGATCCAAACTACGAGGTATTGGCTGCCCAGAAACTGTGGTTAACTCACTTAAGAGGAAACCTGCACATGAGCAATCCCCTGCTAAAAATGTTAAAAAGCCTAAAAAGGCTGAAGTAAATTACCTACCCCCTCATCCTCAAGGTGAAACCAGTGGAAGTTTGGAGAAAGAGAGAGTGGAACTCTTGCATGAAGTGACAAAAAGGGATAATTGCCAGGTGGTCGCTGAGAAAATGGCTAAGACGTTCTCTCTTCATAGGCAAGAAATCATTTATGAGGCCCCTGCAATCAGGGACTTCATGGAGTGCTGGCCTGCATTATTTGATGCAAAACAGGTATGTTCTTTTTTTCTCTTATCTTTTAGATTTAAAGCCATTCTTGTTTGTTTTGTTTACAACTTTTGATTGATTTCCCCTCTTCAGTCAGTCATTGGTTACATTTTCTGAATTTTATTACAATCAACAGATCCGCCACTGAATTTGATTTTCTGATAACAATCAATGGGTGTACTAAAAATCCTTACCAACCAAGGAGTTGTCCCTTTTTAATGTGTTGTAGAATGATTTAATGCAGTATAGCAGATTGTCTGCAAGATTTAATTATTGCGTTTTTGTTGTGTACAGATAAATGAAGAATTCAAAAGAATAACCACTGTGAGCCTTGAATCTACCTTTATGTCCAAACTTGACCAATGCACCTCAAAACTGATGGATACAGTCTCAATGAAGGGAGGAGCTACAGGAGCGAGAATCAGGCAGATCAAGGAAATGCTTCTTCAGGTATGATATCTAGACTCTTCTGCACTGAAACAAGTTATTAGCAGTCAGCCATTCAGATTATATTCATTTACATACTTTCTCTTTTTCTCTTTCCAAAATAGCACAATACAGTTGAAGTACACAGAGAAGTAGCCATCCGCTGCCTTGTTGTGTACCTTGGAGAGAAGGAAGATGACCTCTTCAAGGAGTTTGATGTAAGTAATCCAACATCCTTTAAAGAAAATTAAATATACTTTAGGAACAGTGTAAACACACTCGGCAGAAACCTGCTCCAGTGCTTCTGGCCAGACCATAGTCAGTGAAACCATAGCAATGGTTTACGCTCTATAACACGGATAGGTGTTAATAGCAATGGCATGGGAACGGACTCATGAAAAATTCAGGTGGTTGCTGGCTCTTCTGTTAATTAGTTCAATTATTGTTTATAACCTGCAAAAAATGAGAAACATTCAGATGTTTAAACAAAAGGAAGGTCAGTTTAAATAAATGTAAGAGAGACAATCTAAAAAATCAGCAATCTGATTTATCATATAACACGCTAACATATCTTTGTATTTGCTCTGGAAGGACACAGAGGAGTCTTGAAGCAGGCCTTGATGGACAAGTAATGAAGATTGCCATCATCGGTGACCATTCCACACCAGGATTTGAAGTCAAGATGGCAACTATTGTGGTCGAGGGAACCAAAATTATAGGAGACAAGGATATCCCAAGGTGCTGTGCTTTGCTGATGGGCATAATATATGCTCTGAACCTGAGCTATCGCAAGGAACTTAAATATGTACCATGCCAGCATTTTATCCTCAAAAGAGAATACAATAGTTAATAAGTGCTTGCCTGGAGCTTTGATACTATAGATTTATATTAAAAAAGGGTTATAAATGTTTACAAAATGTTTACAAATGTTCAAATACACAATTACACTTTAAAATAAAAGTTCATTGCTTAACAATTTTGTTGTTCATTTAATACATTTATTAAAAGCTATCAACGAAAAACATGATGAAGCTAAAAACTGCTGAGGAAAATTTAATTGGTACAACTAAATTTTTTTAACAGTTGTCAAGTTAAAAACTTGTGTTCATCATTATGGTAATTGAGTAAATAATAATTGAAATCATGTTCAAAATAATGTAAGAAAGTAGTTGGATTGGATCAGTTTTTATATGTGATCAACTTAAAAATTTGTGTTTATTCTACCAATAATTAAGTAAGTGGCAATTAAAAATACATAGGATTGTAGAGGAAAAGCTAATTCCCCCAATTCAATTTTGTTCATTGATTTAACATAATTTCACTAGGAGTTGTCATAACTCAAAAAGACTGATGCAAACTGTTGCGTTGATTTTTTATGTTGAGCCAAAGAATTTGTTTTTAGAGTGTACTAAAATACTCATGGTACCTGAATCTGAATATGAACAACATGTGACAAACCATGGGAAAGAAAAAGAACATTTTACTACTTAAATTAAATGAATTAATTGTGTAAAACATTAAACAGAACAAGAGTTCCCACATTTTTTAATATATTGTATGTGTGCACAATATACTGAGATATGTTAATCTGCACATTTATATATTCATATTATTTCCTTTATTAACAGTGAGTCAGTCAGAAACAGGAAACCTGATGATCACAGAGCTGTTGGTTTCAGTTAACAGGTTCACCGCAAAGGTACAAAACAGACTCAGTCTTAAACATGCAAAGTACAACACTTGTGATCCTCAACAAAAACAGACCTTTATGGACTAAAAAACTTTAATTTTACATTTGATTTATTTGATCAACATACTTTCTAACATGTCTTCATTCTATAAAAATGTCCTGACTTCACTTTTCAAAATGTCCTCTCAAGGTCTAAGACTCATATTGGTCCTCACAAAGATATAAGAACAAGAACAGACACACCCCTAAAAAAAGAATAAAACTTCATTGGTCATTACCTCTGCTGCGTTTGATTGGCTGTTGCAGATCACGTGCATATTTTGACGTCACTGTATGTGATGTCATCTGTGACGTCACCATGGCCAACTTCTTCTTCAGCAGCTGAAATGAACTAAAATAAAATAAAAAATCAAATTAAGTTTAATCTCAGTGTGAAAGAACAATCCTTAAAGTGCTCAGGAAAAGTCCACAGTTATAAACTAATGCTGAGGAAGATCATGAGATGATCAAAAGATTTTTGATGACTTGTTGGGAAAATGCTGCTTCAACAACAGTAATGTCATTTATGAGACTTTTAATGTACATTTGGCTCAAAGACACAGGAACTGAAAACTTTATTATTTGAACTGTTAATATAAATGTAAATAACAACAGTATAATGTGACTTTTCATGTGAACTGTGGCACATGGTTTTAAATAAAATGTGAGTCTGTGTTGAACCTTCAGGTTTCCTCTGGATGCATCGTCTCACCAGCAGAACCAGAACAACCAGAACAACCAGAAGAACCAGAATACAGAGAGACAGAACAGACCACAACACAGGAGACAAACCAGGAGGAGAGGACGCAGGAGGAGAGGAAACAGGAGGAGAGGACGCAGGAGGAGAGGACGCAGGAGGAGAGGTGGTTGAAGGAGAACTCGTGGTGGAAGGTTTCCCTAAAATGAACAAAAATGATTATTAAAAGCGTTTAAGAATAAATGGATAACACATTCAAGGTTCTCATTTTCCTCTTCCTCCATATTTAACATGAATTCAGATTTTAACTTCACTAATGCTGATTATTATTTGTTTTCAAGGTTTAATTGACAACAAAATATCCATATTTATAACAGCTGACCTGAAATAATATTTATTTCCTAATTTTGGCTTCATAAATGACCTCTGACCTTCTCACCTGAGACAGAGATCCAGCTGGGTGGAGACTCTCCATGACTGCTGATGTGACACTTGTAGAGGCCCTTTCATCAGACTTGGAAACATGGCGGATGGTCATGTGACCTGCAGACTCAGGCCTGATGAGGGAGCCATCTTTATAGAAAGCAGCTGGGAGGTTGGAGGGAGGGGTCTTTGTTTTACAGTGCAGAGTGACATTATCTCCCTCCATCACAGGGAGGACAGGACTCTGCAGGATCACTGATCCACCTCAACACAGAGACAAACTACAGCATTTCATCCATTTACACACAGCTTCATCAATACTAACTCCACAGTCTGATCTTACCAGTGACAGTGATGTTGATGGTGTTACTGGTTGTTCCATCTCTGGACTCACACCAGTAAACTCCACTTTCCAATGTGTGGATGTAATCTATGTTACAGGAAGAACCAGCTGATGTTCCCCAGTCATCACACTGAGTCCTGGTTTCTGTGGTTGTGTTCCTCCTCAGCGTCCATCCATCAGAGCTGTCGTCCTCACAGCTCAGAGAGACAAACTCTCCTTCAAACAGCTGAGAGCTGCTGGGACTCACAGTCAGACCAGCTGGAGGACAGAAAGACGAGGAGGATCCTAAGTTTTGAATATTAGAATATTTCTTCTCTATGTTCCTCATATTTCTACTTTCTCACTGTCTGTGTTCACTGATCTCCTGTGTGATTCAGGACAGTTTCAGAGAAGAAATCTGAATAATTGAAGGGCAGCCTGAAGAAGTCTTTGACCCTGATGGTAAAATAAGTTCTTTAAAGTGAACTGAATAATCCTTCTGTCATTAGTCACTGTCAGCAGTGAGGTCAGGACTAAAGAGAAAAGACACTCAGGTTCAGATTCACACAACAACACATCAGACGTCTGTTCCAGGAAGTGTTTGATAAAAACCCTGAGATAAACTCAGAGTCGGTTACCATGGTAACGTGTGAATCCTGATGTTTTCATGGATTTGATGGTTTTTGTCCCTCAGTCTGTGTCTCTGTGTGTTTTCTGTTTCACCTGCTGGAGGACAAACGTCCCCTCAGACACAATAAAGTTAAAGTGAGACTGATGTAGAAATCCTTCAGTTAATGAGGATGTTTGAATCTGTTAATGAGCTCAGACTGGGATCAGTTATTAGGTTTGATTTTACACTGAATGAGATTTATCAGATTAGTTTAACACTTTTCACCTGTAATACTAAAAGAAAGTTTAAAGTGTAGAATTAGTTAGAGAGGGTAGGAAAATATTTAAAATATGTTTAAAGGTGTTTAAAATTAGGCTTTAATAGGCTCATGTTGTCTTACTGTTATTTTATCAGGTCGTCACAGACGGAGGACGAGAGGCAGGCTGCAGGAGAGGCTGAGTAACAACCTGACTATAAGACTAAATGTAGATATTTGTCACTGCTGTACTGAGAGGTCTGTTAAACATTCAGGCATTGTTGGAACATAATGTGTAATTATTGTTGTAGAGACATACGGACACATCCATATCTATAAATAAAGTCGCTGGATGAAATTGTGATGAGAAGTCCATCATAAAAACCTTCAGCTTCACGGGGCTCCTGCAGACCACTTTGGTGGTCTCCACCAAAATCAAAACTACGTCCTCGGTTTAAATGTTAAACGATCAGACTACAATCAAACTTACACACTTTGTTTTTGTAATCTTAGTACAGGAGCTCTATTAAAGCAGATGTAGGTTATTTATATTATAGTCATATTTGATAAAACTGTCACTATGTTGAGACATATAATCTGTGAAAAAACTCGAAGTACATTCAGGGTGTCTGGAAACATTTGCCTGAAATGTTCACAAAGATTGATAAGATTTATTCTTTCCAACATTTCAGTGTTGTAAGTACCTTTTGATTTTTTAGGTGATTTTTTTCCCTGTTTCTCTTTTTCATTTTAAAAGCAGGTATATATGATTGTCAAACATTTACACATTAATGTTCATCTTATTTTCCTCTATGATCTGTTGATGTTGTTTGGTTGGATTCATTCACTGTAAAACTCAGTGCTGCTCTTAAAACAGCAGAAATGTTTTAGACTAATCTTTGAGAAAATGTGGAGACAAACTCACATTAAGGTGAATTTTACTCACCAAGCAGCCGCAGTGAAGATGATTCCTCCATTTTAAATCTTGGTCATCTGAGATCAGCACATCAACTTTTACCAGTCCCAGCAGTAAAACACACCTCCTTCCTCTTTCGAAAAGAGGTAAAATACTCTAGAGGCAAAGGGGTAAAATACTCTAGAGGAAAAGGAGTAAGAGGCCGATTTTCCTTTCCTATTTCCACAATCCAAAAATGAAAAACGAGAAAACCAAATAAAAAAAACGCTCAGTTTTTTGGATTTTGGCAATTCCTTTTCTTATTTTTCCTTCAGAACTGAAAGACAAAGACAGGTTGACAGGTGACCCGAAAGTCAGAGTAAGTATGTCAAAATAAAACCCAGGATAAACGTGTCAAGCGAGGCTTTCACAGTCCGGCTATGTGCGAGTGCCCGAGGAACGTAAGAAGCCCTGACGAGTCGATGGGAGAAAAGAGGATGGTGCAAGAGGAAAGTAGAGCGAGAGCTTCTTCACAGCAGCAGAAACACTGCTGCAATTAACAAAAGGAGGGAGATTGCATGGAGAAAAAAAAAATAATCGACAGACTAAATGTGCAAGTTGTACAAGCCTAATCCTGTTTCATGTTACATGTTTATTTCACTTTCATCTTATTTCTCTTTGCTCTTTTTAGTTTTTAGTTTTATTTAAAGCATGTTGAATTGTCTCTGTGTGAAATGTGCTGCATAAATAAACCGGCCTTGCTTTGTCAATTTATTAATAAATGAGCATTCAAATCACCACACAGTGCGACTATATTATCAGTAGTATTAGGCTAGTATTATTAGATTTATATTTAAAACAATGGTATAGAACAACGTTAGAAAAACCAACATAACCACAGTGTGTTTAAGCATTAATCAGCTGGGTGAACTCACTGACCTGCTAACTCCTGACAAACATTCATTCTTCACTGTCACATCTCAACAGGAGCAAACAGACAGAACAAACCTGGCAGCAGCTTCAAAATTAAACACAAGAACATCTGTCAGAGTGGTCAGCAGCCTGTAAAGAAATGTGAAATGTGTTTGTCCAAAAAGGTGCTGAGCTGTAAATATGTTGTACTGAAGCCACCAAAAAACAGACGGAGGCCTCTGACACTGGAGGGGAACCTCCACCTGAAAATCTCCCACAGCAGAGGAGCTCTGAGCAGCAGGCAGGGACGGACAAAGGAGGAGGGACAGACAGGCGGACCTCCTCAGAATGAATCAGTATGTAGGAGGTTTGTCCTCTGCTCCTCCTGAGTCCGTCTGTCAGCTGTAATAACTAATGATGAGCCTGTATCTGTCAGTGATGGAGACACCAGATACTGAGGACATGCCTAACACATGTGTGAGCAGTTATTTTGATTTTTCTTATTTAAATAAAATATTGTGCATTTCATGCTATTCTGTGTTCTCCTGCTTCAACAACTGAGTGAAAAGCAACAAGTGAAAAGCTGAACATGTGAACGAGTGTCAGAGGCTGAAATGAAATACAAGAGGCTGCAAATAAAAAAGGTGAAGCTGGAGATAATGAAACTGGAGAAGGATGTAAGCAGAAGGTCATGAAGTGTATTTAATGTTCTTTGTTTTCTGTCCACAGCTGAACTACATGAGTCAATTCATTAATAAAACTAATTCAACACAACTCTGTCAGACATGTGTTCATTAAAATTGCACAATACATGCAAAGTTGTTTTTTATGAGCACAGTTTATTGATTAATCTGAGCTTTGGGCAGTTTACAGTCTCTGATTAACCTGCATGTGTTTGTGAGAGGAAACCAACAGAGACAAGAGGAGAAAAAGAAAACTCAGAGTCAAACTCAGACCGAACGTCCTCTGATGTTAGTTCATGTTGTGTTTCTAACAGAGAGACGGGTCAGGATGTGGTCAGTCCAGCAGACAGAGTCTGTCTGTCCCTGCAGGACGTTCACACTCAGCTCCACATGTAAACCTGCCTCATTAAAAAAGGCAGTTATTCCTCATTTGTCCTCTTGGCTGGAAACTGTTTCAGAAGCACCTCTGTGGGTAATGTGACACAATAACACATCATCTGCATATTTAGGTACGTTTAGCACTCGGTTAAAAACGCAAGAACAAATAAGCATCAGAGTCTGAAACCCAAGAAAGAGAGACAGACATAACCTTCACCTTCCTGGGGCCTCATTTATAAACGTTGCAGTATGCGAACAAAAGAAGGCGTACGCTTTCATTTCTATGCAAACTTTGTGATTTATAAAGGGAAACATGCGTAGGACGTGTATGTGCACAGTTTTATAAATCAGAATATTTTTTAATGCGTACACACGGTCTGTGTCCATTCAGTACGTCTTTTATAAATGAGGCCCCTGAACTTCCTGACATGGCAGACCCCAGGCTGTGTGTGGATGGGCAGCACCACATCCTCCACCCTGACTCTGAACACCGGCGCCCCCCAGGGCTGTGTGCTCAGCCCTCTGCTGTACTCCCTGTTCTGTTCACACTGTGGCCACCCACAGCTCCAACACCATCATCAGACCTGCTGACGAGACGACCGTCAATGTCCTGATCACCAATGTAGGTGCCAGGTATGGTATTGTTTGTTGTTTTATTTTGTCTGGTATTATTGATTCTGGTCACATACGGGGATGAGAGTCACCACTTCCTCCTGTTCTCTCAGAAAGTCGTTGTCCTTCAAAATAAAATAACCTGGTATGATCAGCACTGTTGATATGGAGCAGGTTCATACAGGTTAATAGTTGTTTTTAGCAGTGAGGGAGCTCAGAGAGCCTCCTGATGGACAGCTAAGTGTTCACTGTTATTATCTGAGTGTATAAAGTCTGTATCAGTGGGGACTAACCTGACGGTGCATCAGGCTACATGTTGTTGAAGTGCTCAGTTATTATCAGCAGTTTTACTCTTTCAGTCGAGTGTTTCTGGTTGTTTTCTGTCCTGTTCATTGATCAGGAGGCAGGTCTGAGCTCAGTGAGCTGCTGTTGTAAAGCTGCACATGCTCAGTGTGGTCCAGGCTGATGATGACGTGAGAAACAGCTTCACTGTGAGGCCAGCAGGGGGCGACACTGACTGTGGAGTATTTCACATGCTGACGTTTCCTCAGAGGAGAGGACCATCACAGGCTCTTTCTCATATTTCTGTTGTTATTTATCTGTGAACACGCTGAGAGCAGCTTGGATCATCATGTTCATCTGAGAGGCAGTGATAAATGAAACCTTCAGTGTGGACCAACACTGTCTGACAGTTTGAAAAGGTAATGGTGAACATTATAATCCTCTCCAGCAGCCACACACACTCCTACAAACACTCAGAGTCCACTTTATGAGGCACAGCTGGCTCAGACTAACACCACAGGCCTGTAATCAATCATGAAGCTGGTCATCTTCACTTCCTGCTGCTCTCATTTCTAATCAGGATTTTACACTTATTTGTTTCTGACTGAATGAATTCTAGGCTGTCCTTCAATCCAAAGGTCTAATAAAGTTCACAGAGAGGACCACAGATTACACACTTGGTGTTTTTCATTGTTTCTTACTTTCAGATTACTTTAACTTCCTGTTCTCTTCCTGGTCTGACCATGTGATTTCTTGTAAATGCAGCTCTGAGCTCCTCCCACTGTTCAACACCACAGAGAAAAACCTGCCAACAACCATTTCCTTCACGTTCAGCATTGACACAGGACTAAATGGCTGGGGTGTACGACGTGCTCTGCCCCATTGCCATGGGCAATGGGGCATCTCCGGCTGGAGATCTCAAGCTTAGATATCTATTAACACATAATCTGCTGCCCAGGATTAGACAGTTTCTTTTCCAACTTGAAATGTTTCCATCTCTGGACTCACACTATAATATATACCTATGAACTCTCACTATGCTCTCAATTATGGACACTGCCCACATCTCATGCTGTGATTGCATTTATATGTCAGAAAGTAAAATTGTGTGTATGAATCAGTGTTATCCTCACATGATCAATGAATCAGTAGTATCACAATATGACCTAGAGATTTATACCTGAACTTACTAGATTTGTCATTATATGCATAATCAGTACACTAAACACTCCATATTCTTGTTTTATTTGATTATTAACACACTTTGCCATTACATAGTTCATTCACTGAGTAATCAATAGTAGAAGTGCTAGAAAGTTTGTTATATGACCATAGTTTAACCCTTCTGTTATGTTGCGGGTCAATTTGACCCTGAACAAAAGAATTGTCTCATATTAATTTTTCAACATCACTCCATAAAAAAAAAAAATAAAAATGTAAAATAAAATTTTAAAACAAATCAATGCCATATATGTGGGTCTTTCCAGTGTACATTAAAAAAAGTTTTAACATGCATCTTTTTTATGAAAAACGACTGAATTATCCTCATTGAACCATGATCTGTGAGAGGTAAAGAAAACCATTGAACTAAATATTGATTGAAATGATAAGTATTGGAGCTAATATAAACTATCTTTAGAGGGATTTTTTGTTTTTTGTCACTTTTAGATAATTAAACAAACTGACCTAGGGAACATCATTGCTGTTCCTGAGAAATGAACATAACAGAAGGGTTAAAGATTTGTTTTGTTGTAATTTCTGTTTTTTCCCTTGTCCCCTGGAGTAATATCGTAGGTCACTATGTGTTGGATCCATGTGGTAGGTGTATTTACATCCTGCGTGTATTAAGAACCAATGCATAATACATCAGTAGTATATATATATGGCACCTTTGCGCGAGTAAAATGTGGCCTTGTTAAAAGAACACTCGAATGCAGGGAAAATTGACACCACATTTCCCCCCTTTCGTAATGAATACATCACGAAAAACAGGAGATGTAAGTAGTATATATATGGCACCTTTGCGCGTGCACGCATATGCATGCACGCAGCGTGCACGTACATGCACTCACTTCCCCCCCCCAATAAAAATTCCTCCGGGGTAATAAAAGACATCCTATTGTCTTATATAGTAAATAGATGATAAACAAAGGTCGGATCCCAGGTGTTTAGTGTTTGCGTGGTGGGGCTATGTGACCGAATACTCGTGTATTTCCCATCATTGTCACACCCGGTGATGTCTTATAGTAAGAGAAAGATATATGAATGAATGCGTGTGTGTGTGTGTGTGTGTCTTTGATTAACATAGAGAAGGTTTGTTGTGTGGCTAAGTACGGGTTGTTTTATTTATTCTGTCAAGCGCAATGTAAGGGTTTATTTACGAACGAATGATGCGGGTGCTTTGATTAATAACTAAACGTGTTGTGTGGTTAAACTGAATGAATAGAAATGTAGTAGGATTGTTTAATTTATTCAAAGAATGTGTGTGTTCATTAACATAGAAACGACTGCTATGGCGTTGTTATTTGCGGATTTCTTTTCTGTGGTTAAACTGAATGAATGAATTTAACTTTAGAGTGTTAAAAGTACGTATAGTAGAAGTAGATTTTGAAATAAGTGTTGACGCTGCAGTAGGCTGAATCTGTGACGGTCCTACAGGCATCCGGGTATTTCCACTTAGACAAGACACACTAATCACTCCAGATGAATGTTTTCCCATGGCCGAGACATCCTGTTGTCTTATAGTAAATAAATGACAAACAACTGCCGGATGCCAGGTGTATAGTGTGTTTATGACCAATAGTGTTTGCATGGGGGGCTATGTGACCGACCACTCATGTATTTCCCACCGCAGGTAAATCACGACCCCTCCTACTGTGTCCAATTTCTGTTTAAACAAAAGAGAATTGTTGGACCAACTTAAATGAACTGCTTCAGTTGGTAACAAGCAATTGAATAGAGTTTATCCAACTTAATTTTAATAAGTTATATTAACTCTACTGAATCAGATTAGATATACATAAATATTTGATTTTTTTCAAATGAAAAGTCTGCATTGCTTCAACTCAATTGTAAAGAAAGTCAGTTTATCCAACTTAAGTATTTGCCTCATTCAAAAGTAAATTCTACACATTTACAATCTAAAATCATGGCTTCAAAGATTGTAACGTTTGTTGTAACAGCAATGCATAAAGATAGTTTGAAAATTATATTAAAAATACAAAAAACTGAAGTTGACTGAAATTAAGTATCACAGACACAAAACTGCCTTTTGTTACTCTCTATTAACTTTGCAGTTGGGAGCAACTTTTGTACCAAAAAGTGAACAATCATCCCAACAATGCGTAACCAAATGTCAGCATTTTCTTATCCGTCTCCCATAAGATTGAGCGGAACATATTTTTGAACATCACAGTTGACCGGATGTTTTTAGATATATGTATGTATATATATATGTATTTAGAAGTATCCATATACATATTTTTAAATTTTACTACCCCAAATTATTAATTGAACACAACATCAAATCAACAGTAAGAGCTGAGTCGCTCTTGTTTTATGCATTTGCCACTATGAAATAAGGCTAATCACAGATCCAATACTGATTGTCTATATTTATCTGCACAGAGTGATGACACCAGTGTGTCAGCAACAGTCCCAAAGTTAACAGAAGCAATTCTCAACCACTTATCAAAGCAGTTGATCATGAACAATTAATTAATGAAACAAGCAATATAATGCCTTATTAAGCCAGCTAAATCTGAAAGCAATCCAACATTTAACAAGCTGTCTAACCTGGCATCTGTTTATGAACTTTTACCAACCCACTATCACTTAGGGCAAATATGGCCTTCAACATACAAGGCACACAAAGGTATTGTTTCATTCAATGTTCACAACAGTTTTTGAGATACATTTTCTGTAAAGCAAACAGCATGGTGGAATATATTTTTGAGCTCTAACCAGTAACTGCTCATGCTCAAGGAGTCAAGTGCTATGTAACTTTTTGTTTCAAAAACCTGAAAAGCAAAATCTCTCAATTTGAGGGAAACATTTTTTTATATTGGGCCAGATCTTAGAAGATCTCAGAAGTCTTTTGGGCCAGGGGACCATTATAGTCCTTACTGTAAACTGTGAAGTCTACCATACAAGCTCTGAACTTTGTAGGACATCTTGTGTGGATCAAGCTGCATGAACACCTTCTGGAACACTTCAAATGTGAAACGTAGAGGCTTTGGATAAGCTAGGTTGAGTATGTACACCAAACCTAGAAGATGGGCACAAGCTGAGGCAACTGAAGTCAGATCATGCAACACCTCCACTCCCTCTATGACAATGCCAATGTCTGCTGGAGGCTCTTGCAGTCCTTCTCCCTCCTTACGAATAACAAACACTGCCGTGGTAAGTTTCTCCAGGTCCCTCTGGACATCCTCTGCACTGTTGTCCTAAAGTAGAGTACACAGCACAAACAAGAAGTCACTTTTCAAAACAATTACCTGAAATAAATGCCTTGTGTGTGTGTAGACTGAGAGAGAAATACAACTCATGATGAGACAAATCAAAGTATTAAGGATGCAAGGAGTCATGATGAAGGGCAAGACATTTATATAGCCTGATGATTTTCTAATGTTTAAAACCATTTAGACATGGTTTAAATGTTAAATTACACAAGTGTGCAATCCCACTAACGTCTCTGCTACCTCACTTGGACTTCTGGCACATCCTCATATTTGATATTAATATATAATACTTTCACAGTTTCTCAGATAATGTTGTGATGTTAGACAATCAGCACGGCTGTTAAATGGCAGTTAAATGTTAAATAACATACTAATAACCAATCTACTGTTTATTTGAAAAGATGAGCTGATGCATGTTGAAACTGACAACATATTCCCTAATAAGGTCATCTGCATCTTCTCCCAGGAAGATAATGAGAGCGTTTCAGGACACACTCCCTCTGAAGATGGATGTCATCAGCCTGGAACAACATTATCATCATTACCATTTTCCAAATCTCCTAATACAATGTATCCTTAACTCTTCCGCACAGTGTTCACAGTAAGAGGCCGCATCACATTCTGGCTCCATTGTGACTCCTTAACACATGGTGGATACCACTCTAACCAGTCAATGTGTCTACAGGGTGTTTAAGATTTGGTCTTAACACTTGTCCTAAACCAGCTATCATTACCAGTCATGTGCAGTAGATAGACATTTTATGATCATAACATGAATAAATATACAGGTTAAGGACAGTTGTTCCGTTGTGAGAATAAGTGGACATTTAACATTTAAACTTGGAAAGTTGGAAGCAACAAAATGTCATATTCAAGTACAGCAACACACCATCTCTTGTAACATATAAAACATCACATCACATTGGACTTAAACTGTCAGAATATTGAGAAAGCAGAACCTGTGACTAGATGCAGTGGACTCTGGGAAAAATGAGAGCACAACGGAGCAAATCTTTGAGATGCAGGAAACACCAGTTAATTATTAGCATAAATTCATCATAGACTATCACTCCTAAGGAGCTTTTTAAATTACATAATGTTTAAATTCTGATAGCCTATTTCAATGAGGGTGAGCATTGGTGAAATATATACCTGGTCTAAAGTTTGTATGATGTTTGCTGCTGTTTTTCACGTGTTGCTCCTCCTTTGGCCTGGATAATGTGTATAAACTGATCCGAGTACTTGTCAAGCTGGGCCAAAAACGTCTGCTCAAGGGGTAGAGCCACGAAGCCTCTGGAATTCCGCATTGATCTGAAACATAAAAAGATATAGTGGATACTCCACCATGCATTAAAAGAAACAAAGGTTTCTCAACAGGTTGCACACACACACACACACACACACACATACTTTTAACAGTCAAGTATTCTCCACGAACTGCCAAATATCAATCCTCATATGTCAGAACTAAAAATGCTACATCTTAATACTTCTTAATAATAAATAATAAATCTCACTCACGACATAGGATGACTAATCAAAATTATCAGTAACATCATCAACACTCCTACCTCCTTCTCTCGGAAAAGTGCAGACCATCTCTCCATAAAGTCCTGAACCAATGGTTCTTGGTTCACCACTTCCTGTCGCCTGTAGGCAAATGTGCGAGCCATTTTGTCTGCAATGACGCCTTCATTGTTCCTCCTTTGGATCTCCTTGAGAAGTTCAAGTCTGACTTTTTCAAGACTTTCTTGAGTCTCTCCAACAGGGAAGGATGGATAAAAGTTAGCTTCAGCTCGTTTTGGCTTTTTTTACTTTTCTGGTAGGGAAAATAACTGTAGTTGCTTTAGATTTTAAAGAATTTATAGACACCTCTGGACAGCCCTGCACTTTGAGCTGAGTTCTATAGTTCCCCATTTTGTACATCAGTCTCTGTTTCCAACCATATCAGCCAGTAAAGGAGCCAGGTTCTTTCAAACAAGGATGCTTTTTGATTAAGGCCTCTGCAACTGCACAAAAATGTGCATCTTCTGGGTAAGCTTTGTATTTGTAAATTTCTTCTGCTACGCTATTCAAGATATCTGACTTCATTCAGGGAGGTGACAGCCAACATTTTGTGGCTCACCTGATACTCAGTGTTTCCCTTTTCAAGCTGGAGCTCAGTATCATATGAAAATCTTGGAACTGGAAAGTCCTCTGGCCACTGTTGAGTTCGAGATGACACAGGATGAGTGTATCATTGGATGCAAAAGCACCACTGTCACCCGAGTTAAGGGGAAAAAAATGAGATGATGCTGTCTCACTGGCACTGATCGAAGGTGGAATTGTTTCTAGATGGATCACCATTGATTGTTCCCAAATCTTCTAGTTCAGTTGTTGAATTGAGATTGAAGTAGTCATTGCCAAAGTTTTCATCCATATATTGTAGCCTTATGTTAGCTTTTAATCCGAAAGTATCCTTTACCTTGCTGAGAAGCTCATCTATTGAGTCTGGTATACCATTTGGAAGAGTCAGTTTTTCAGTGTTGTTCTCCCCCCAAGATCACCCTGAGTCTTGCATGCTTTAAACCAGTCATGGCAGTCTGGGGAAAAGACACAAGCACAGTTAACGCTTTTGGTTAGCAGGACATAGATTTTTTCTTTGTAAACAAAAACAAATAAATAATAAAAAGGGGAAAAAAACATTGCCATTGTAAAGCTTTATGTATTTTAGACAGCTTATGACCTGCTTGTTGTTCATACCCAGCAATATTAATCAATATATCATCAGTGTGACTATATCTTTTGTTTCTGTGTAATAAAATCAATTACAGTCTCACCCTTTAAACATGGATGTATCTTTTTAATGTGACAAGACGCATTCCTCCAATTCTGTAGTTTGCCAGTGGGTGTGTATCACAGAGTTGTCATGGCTCAACAAGTTCCACTTCCTCACCTGGTGATGTTTTCAGATCAAAAGATCTGTAATGGTTCAATATACCACCCACTGAGCTTCTTCACTATGAAGATTGACTTGTCTTGCAGTATAACCATTTGGAGAATTTCACAGAACTCTGGCAATCCTCCCAGTGGGCCATGGATCAAAATCATCCCACACTTGTAGTGTAGTCCATTGTGTGTCACACTTTTAGCCAGGCACACTGTATCTACATTTGTGGACTTCTGCCTCAGCACGGTTGCAACTTCCTTATTAAGAACATCAATCTGAACAGTGGAAACACTGTTCACTTCCAAAGCAGGCTTTAGGAAATCTAAATGATTGCAAATGACGTGCCATGTAAAACTGATGTCTCTCTGACAGTGAAAAGAGTACATTTTTGAAACACCTGATATTCCTTGCTACTTTTTTAAAAAAAAGCTATGCTTAGCTTCAAAGCGCATTGACCAAAGAGCTACTAGGGGACCAAACTGTCGGATCAATTGTTGGATAATGTTCCACGAAATGGTGCTTAGTTTTAAGTTCACAGTCAGTCTTGAAATCTAATTTGATGCTCTGAGATCTTAAAGTCAAGATATGCAATGGCGTCCTCGGTATGAACAGGACATAGAACAAGATCAACATCCTTCAGATCTGTTAAGATCTGCCATGCAGGCTCCTTACAGAGGCAGAAATCGGATGAGACCCCAATTCTCATGGGCATTTCCCCATGTCGTGAGCGAGATTTATTATTTATTAGAGGAGGTCCTATTCTTATTTTCACTGACAGTCCTGCTCTGACACCAAACTCTGTGGTGTTGCTGTCTCATATTCAGTCTGTCCAGGCCCTGCATGTTTGTTCTTGTCACATACTGCCACCTACTGGTCGCAGCTCAAAACAGCACAGCTCTGACGCTGAGCATCGAGCAGCTGAACTATAAACTGTTGTGTTTTCTGATTTGTATCAGCAGACAAATCATGTCTCCTGAACAGATCAGAAACTGAAGATTAATCATTTTCACAGAGTGGACAGGATGATGTCTTTGTTATGTTGAACTCAAAGTGTTTGTATCTCATTTGTTAAAATCGCCTTTAGCAAAGAAGGATCGTGTACAACAACATTTCAAACCTCCTCAAGCATGACACACAGACTGAGTTTTGTTTGATGGTGTGAGGTTTATTAAAAAGTGTAAAAGTAGATATCATGTCAGGAAGCCCTGTTCTAAATCATCTGAACCAAACAAACATGAACAACATCACAACTCACAGCAGAATCTGAACCATCAGCTTTCATTTGGACCAAAAACACGTCTACTGCTTTGTACAGTCTGTTTATCTGAATCAAGCTCAACTGAGTTGGTCTTTCTCTGAGTTATCAGGCTTAACTGAACCTGACAGAGTTAATCCTGGATAACTGCTGTCACACAGCTGCTGACATGAGAAGATTAGAAGAGTTTAAAGTGAGACTGTTGCTGAAGTCTGAGATCCTGAGTTCAACATCATCCATCTACAAGTTATACTGGAACATGTGGAGTTCCTCAGGGAAGAGGTCTGGGTCCTCGACTGTTGTTGATCTATGACGGTTAAAGGAAACATCTGAGCTTCATTTAAGAACAAGAACACATTGAACACATTGGATCAGTTCAGAAGTGATGCTGTGTGGTGACAGCAGTGATTACATCATCATAGTCATCATCCAATCCCCTCTCAGCCTGGGTGGGCGGGGTTGTCACCATGGAGACGGGCAGGTCATTTCCTACAGTCAGAGCAGGTCAGAGAGAAAATGTAGATAATTTATCAACTTCTGTTAGAGACAACTGTCAATCATAAACACCAGAGAGATTGATTGATTGATTGATTGATTGATTGATTGATTGATTGATTGTAAGGTCAGTGATTCAGTGTTACCTGTGTGCCTTCGTCGATATAAAGACACCATGAGGACAGTGGAGATGCTGTACGGACAGAAGACCACCAGGTGGAGGAGCAGCCTGAACACAAGATGGAGGGAGGGGGAGACAGGTGTTGGGATGTGCAGGGCTGCATAGGTAGTTGGGTTTGATGAAGAGGGTGGGGCTGTAAAGGTGGGCGAGGCCGTGGTTGAAGGTTTACCTGTGGAGAGAATCCCACCTGGTCAGGTGAATCTCTGGATGAAATAAGTCCTGAAATCAAAGGGAACCTCCTCACCTGAGACAGAGATCCAGCTGGGTGGAGACTCTCCATGACTGCTGATGTGACACTTGTAGAGGCCTTCATCAGACTTGGAAACATGGTGGATGGTCATGTGACCTGCAGACTCAGGCCTGATGAGGGAGCCATCTTTATAGAAAGCAGCTGGGAGGTTGGAGGGAGGGGTCTTTGTTTTACAGTGCAGAGTGACATTATCTCCCTCCATCACAGGGAGGACAGGACTCTGCAGGATCACTGATCCACCTCAACACAGAGACAAACTACAGCATTTCATCCATTTACACACAGCTTCATCAATACTAACTCCACAGTCTGATCTTACCAGTGACAGTGATGTTGATGGTGTTACTGGTTGTTCCATCTCTGGACTCACACCAGTAAACTCCACTGTTCCAATGTGACGATGTAATCTGATGTTACAGGAAGAACCAGCTGATGTTCCCCAGTCATCACACTGAGTCCTGGTTTCTGTGGTTGTGTTCCTCCTCAGCGTCCATCCATCAGAGCTGTCGTCCTCACAGCTCAGAGAGACAAACTCTCCTTTAAACAGCTGAGAGCTGCTGGGCCTCACAGTCAGACCAGCTGGAGGAAGGGGGGGCGACATGGAAACATTTTTCATTTACCTGAATTTCTTTTTTACAACCATCTGAACTGGACTCCCAGCTCAGGTAGTTCCTTGGTTGACAGCTCCCTCTGGTGGACTTAAGGAGCTCCTGATTTCCCATACAGTCATTTTAATGTAGTTATTTCAGTCTATTCTGAGCACACAACATCTATTTCCTGTATGTGTGTCTGTCCTGGATGAGGGATCCCTCTGCTGTTGATCTTCCTGAAGTTTTTTCCTCTTTTATTGCAGGTTTTTTCTTTCGAGGGTCTGAGGACAGAGGCTGTCTGATGCTGCTCAGATTGTAAAGTCATCAGAAGCACATTTTGATTTTGATGTTCATAAATTAAGCTGATTGATCCCTGAGAACATCCAGACTAAATGAGTCTGTAAAGTCTGTAAGGCAGCTCACAGGAAACGTTTCCAAAAGCAGCTTGACGTCCTGCTGCTGTTTGTAAGAAGCTGCTCCACACACCTCAGAATATGAAGGCGTTGGACAGACTGATAATGATGAGTTTCAGAGGGTTCATGGCTCAGAGGAAGCAGAGACACATTCACAGTCCAGTTCACTCACCTTGGTTTGTTGTGCAGCTCAGCAGCGAGGTCACAACTAAAGAGAGACGACAGCAGTGAAGTGAAGACGGACTCGTGTTGGTTTGGATGGAGACAGGCACTTTATCTTTACTAACACTTTATATATAACCCTGATGACATCACTGTGACATCATCAGGGTTGTTTTCTCCTCTGTAAGCACAGACGAGGTTTAACAACTGTTATCACAGGAGGACTAATCAGTGAACTCGATCAGTCAAATCTCTTCCTTTAACAGACAACAGTGGCCTCACAGCTGTGAAAGAACAGCTCTGAAATTTAGAAATGCTGCCAAAATATTCTCACATCGTCTCAAAGTCACATTCCCACTAAATGAATGTGATGTTTAGGTGTTCTGGAGACGTTCTTACAGCTGAAGTGATGTAAAAAAGAAATGTTAAAATGACATTGTCCACCCAGCCCGACTGTACTTACAGAGCAGCCACAGCAGAGATGTTCCCTCCATCCTCACACTCATTATATTACAGCCACACTTTGATCAGTTCATGCTCACATCAAGTCAGAGCCTCCTCCTTCCTCTGTGACTGTGGCTGGCTGTGCTGTGGTTTCCTCTCCACTCACTGTGAGCACAAAACATTATTCAGGTTTTAAAACCAGGCACTGAAACACAACACGAAGCAAAGAGACAGAAAATGAAGAAGAGATGAAAAGTAAAGAAACGACTGACACAGACTGTAAATAGTGATGTGAATGTGATGTGTTCACTGACCCCTCTCTGTAATTCATCATGGCGGAGGGTGTTTCGAACTCCGGGATCGATCCATCCTCTCCCAGCGATGACTCACAGACCTGAAACTCCACCCCCTGCCCTTTTCTCCTTTTCTGTCTCCAGTGAAGAGGAACTACAGTTAAAGTGGCTCTGGAGGAAGGGAGGCGCTGTCTGGAAAGAGCTGAGCAAACCGGGCCTACATTCAGACAGCTCGACACCTCAACTCTGACCAGGATCGCTGGGCGTTGTTCTTTGGGTGCTTCTCTTTCACCCTCACAGACTGTCCAGACTTCCAGATCCAGATCCAGAGACCCGATGATCTCTCTCGTCTGTTCTCTCCAGAAGAAACGTCCTCCAACAAAAACATCATCCTTCCTTAAACCTGTGTGGTACCTGCAGCCATCTTTCCTGTCAGTCACATGTTGTCAGTCCTGAGACAGCGTTTCTGCTGGTTCTCTGTGGCAGCAAACACCTGAATGTCACCTTGCAGGATGTTCATCCCGTACCAAGGCTTCCCGTCGTCCTCCTGCTGGTCTTCTTCACTCTTTGCTCATTCCTGGACTTTGCCTCAAACTATCTCAAGGTAACGTTGTTGTCCTCACCATTGTAGACTGTTTTTCCAAGTTTGACTTCGACAGTTCGTGTCTCAAGTTTGGAAAACCTTCTGTCAAGTCCTTGGAGCATCAGTTCATTCCTCTGAAGGAGCTTTATGCTGGTGTGTTTAGTTGTATCTGCAATGTGTGTGATGGCCTCATGAGAGGTCAGCTGTGGGGAGACCTCCAATCTTGGCAGCAGTGTTGGTGATGTGTGAGACTTTGAGCCGACAGCAGGAGGAGACGGGCGTCATGGAGTCCTTTGAGTTTACAGACGGAGGAAAAGTCTTTGATGGCTCCGTGTTTGAAGGTCCTTTGTACGCTGGTTGAAACTGAACTGAGTTTATTGTCCAGTCTGAGTCCAACACACATGAAGCTGAACAGAACAGACACACAGTACTGAGGTCACTGAGTAGATATGTTGAGTGTTTGTTCACATCTGAACATGAGATTTGTTGATCAGAAGAAAAAAATAGATTATCACAGGCCTTTTTCACTCTGCATATCAAACTACAGCAGCAGGTTCTTCTTTTTGATGCCACTGAACTGCAGCCTGACACTGATGAGGTTTCTCTCTATAGTGTGGTCTGCATCAGATGGTCATGTGTTTGTCTGTTTTCTGAAATGTGTGAACGTCTTTCAACAGAAGCAAGCAGCTTTGAGATCGTCCAAGTTCCTGTTTCACATGAATACCCTGCAGTTATATTTGGTCTGTTATCATTCACTGTAGTGGTGTTAAGAAGAAAAAATCCTGCTGCTATTTATGAAGTCCTCGTTAGCCTCGTTATCATTCAGCATGAAAAATAATCAAATAGTTTCTACAGCAGTGGTTTTAACACTCCTCTTCATATTTGTGTTGCACTAACACAAGCAGTAAATGTACTAACAGATCTGTTATCAGTTGTTGTACCTGCAGTAATGTCATTTCTATATATTTCATTTTCCAGAGAGTGATCCAGCTGTAGTCTACACTGGGCACTACTTCGCTCTCAGGCTCCCTCCAACAACGCTCAGCAATATATACAAAAGGAACAGTTGAGTCTGTTGATCTGTGCAGGTGAAGCTGCTTCCTGGTTGTTGAGCTGAGAGTGAAACATCACAGATCAGATGTTTGTGCTTCCTAAAGATGTTGTTGGTGAGAAAACTGCTGCTCTGATCATGTGATAACATCTCACAGGAGACTGAAGAGGAAATGGATTCTGTTCTTCAGCTGATACCAGGAGAGAGGAGACAAAGGTGAACTGTGGTAGCTGGTCTGACAGCTGCTGCTGGTCTGACAGCTGCTGGTCTGACAGCTGCTGGTCTGACAGCTGCTGGTCTGACAGCTGCTGGTCTGACAGCTGCTGGTCTGACAGCTGCTGGTCTGACAGCTGCTGGTCTGACAGCTGCTGGTCTGACAGCTGCTGGTCTGACAGCTGCTGGTCTGACAGCTGCTGGTCTGACAGCTGCTGGTCTGACAGCTGCTGGTCTGACAGCTGCTGGTCTGACAGCTGCTGGTCTGACAGCTGCTGGTCTGACAGCTGCTGGTCTGACAGCTGCTGGTCTGACAGCTGCTGGTCTGACTGTTGTTTCTGTTCGTAGGATTATTAGATTTCATGGAGGACGTTCAGAATCATTCAGACTCGTCCTGCTGAGTCAGAACACCAGCTGATCTGTAAAGTTTCTCTTCTCTCCTGAATGTTTGTGTCCTGCTGCTGATCCACAAAGAGGAAAAGAAGTCCGAGCTCTGCTGTCCAAACCATGAACGCCCCCAAACAGAGACTGAGTGCAGCTCCCTGCTCAGCAGAGCCATGAAGTGCACAGCCTGTCGTCAGCAGCTACAGCAGACTGTCGTCCTCTGAAGTCCACCACAGTCTGCAGAGGCTGACTGAGTTCATCAGGACTCAGCTCCACCACATTTAAATGATCCGCTGACTCTGAATGATGCTACAACTTTCCCCACACTCGCTGACTCCAAACCGGTCGAGTCCTGTGCTGTGATTCTGGATTTCTCCCTGCTGGGAATCTAAACTGGAGGAAAAGTGGTGGACTCATAAAGGACTTGTGTCTCAGCAGGATTTAGATCGAGTTCATCTTCAGGAGGCTCGACTGCTGCGACAAGCGTCTTTACAGTTCTCAGATCAGACAGCTGGTTCAGAGTCCTCACTGAGACCAGCAGAGACCACATCAGGTCTCAGACCTTTACGCTGACTTCCTGTGATTGTTGGTGTCCTGTTTCATTAGTCTGATTCTCATTTTCTATCAGTGTATCACCTTCTACTTTATAGTTTGAGTGTTTAAATGCTGTTAAATGTGAGTATATGTGTCCGTGTGTCTCTGTCCTTCATGCCTGCCATGTTTCATGGACTGTTGTTGTTCAAAGGTCAAACGTTAAGGTGACCCAGTGTTTGTTGGTGGAGTCTCAAAGGAAGAACTGACTCTTCAAATGGAAAAAGTGGGAAAGTAAATCAGACTGTAGTGTTTGTGATATGAGAGTGATATCTGAAGTCAAAGTCAAACTAAAAGTCTGCTTTATTGTCACTTCTGCAGCATGTACAGGACATACAGAGAATTGAAATTATGGTTCTCTCAAACCTTGGTTTGAAATACAAAAGATAAGCCAACCACAACAAAATAAACAAAAACGAGTACAATCAAACTAGAAGAATAAATAAGACATGGTAATAAAAAGACAAGACAAATTACAGTCAGTGCAAATATATATGGTTATAGTGCACGTTTTAGCAAGAAGTGTTTCACTTGTTTTCTCAGACTGAGTGAAATGAACTCAGCTGGTTTTATGTAAAAACAACAAATTATTGAACTCACAGCTCACAAAGTTTTACAGTGAAATTATTATTCAGCTTTGTGGTGACAGTGAATGACAGTGAATGAGCATCACCTGCAGGCCTGTCCACAGTGGAGATGCAGTTCAGACAGAAGACCACCAGGTGGCAGTCTGAACACGAGCTGAGAGAGAGAGAGGGAGGAAAAACACAGAGGAGAAAAGGTCTGCAGGAAAGTGATGCTGAATGCTGCAAAATAACAGACATATTAAAGAGCAAAGGACGTGGTTAGTGTTTAAATAAAGATGTTGAGTGCCCTCAGTGAGTCAGAATATCACATCTCCCCTTCCTGAGGAGATTCTGAGTTTAAATACACTAAAATGATGCAGGAGGAAAAGCAGGAGTCATGTCTGGAAACAAAAAACAGACATTATACATCTGAAGATTTATTCCTGCAGCCTTCAGACACAAATGATTCTTCAAACTCACTTTTTCATGATTTCATGCAGTTTTTGTTGTTAACATTAAAATTCAAAGATACACGACTGGTTTACAGTTTATGACACTTCAGAGCTGTTAAAGCCGACTGATGGCTGACCGGCTGCGTCATTAGAAACTCACATCTCTTTAGATGAAGGGTCAGAGGAAAGGACGTCTCATTTATCCACAACAGGGATGTTTCGATGGAAGTGTGTTATCGGTGCTGCTGTACTGATAACTTGTCTGCTTTGAAAAGTGTTGTTGGTGAAAAAATCTGAACAAACTTTAGGTCAGCAGACAAGTCAGATTTATGGGAAATTACTCGCTTGATTAAAAGAAATCAGACTGTTGGAGCCTCTTTTTTTAACTCAACCTTAAGACATTGTCAACTAGAATGAGTCTTCAATCACAGTTTGTTCAGTCTGTTTTTGGTTCAGCTTGTTTTCTAGCTAACTTTGAGGTCCAGATAAATCCCTTCCTGCTGAAAACTGTCCTCAGTTCACACTGGAGTTCACGGTCTGATGAAGCCAAAAGAACCACATCATCTGCAAAGAGTAGAGTTATAATCCTGAAGCTAAAGTACTAGATGTACCCTCCACACTTTTGGCTGCAGCTGGAGATTCTGTCCATGAAAATCAAAAACAGAATCAGTGACAGTGAATATGGAGTCAACTTTCAGTTATCTATCTGACTGAATGGCTCATAGCAGCAGCCGTACAACAGTTTATATATATCCAGTTTATCCAGTTTATTTCAAACAGGAGGATTACAGCAGGAAATTATACCAGAATCTGACTTTTAATGAAAACAATGTGAATCTGTCCTTTAAATGAACCCAGCTGATCACCTGATAATGTTGCTGTGTTTCTAAGTGTCACATGAAAAACAGGACCTGCTGATTTATGTGATCTGTTGAAGAAACTTTACAGACTGAAGAATCAAACCTCTTCAAACAGACACTTTGTACTGAAGCTGTTTCGAGCTCAATGACGTTCGTGCTCTTTAAAGTCTGCGGTTGGTTGCGGTTTAGCTTGTTTGTTCTTTGCTATCTGCACTGAAGAGAGGTGTGTATCGGTTAGCCACAGCCAAACCAGAACAAGTTCAAGTTTCCATCCAACAGATCTATGAAACCCACAGAACCACACGAGAAAAACGAGACCAAACTTTATTGATCCTGCAGAGAAACTGTTTCACTGCTGCAGCAACAAGAGTCCAAAACACCAACAAAATATAAATAACACCAAAGTTTATAATTATATTAATCATTAAACAATTTAACACACAATGCATACAGTTATCATTGGATTGTGCTCAGTAGAAATGTATGAATGAAAATATAACAAAACAATGAAGATGTTCAAGTGAACTGCTCTGAAATACTTTCAGGACGAAAAGCTTATAAAAAAGCATTTTAACAATTTATTTAATCTTTAATTTTTGCACCAAACACACATAAAAAGCCAGATTTAAGTTGTTGTCTCTTTGTGGCTGTATGAGCCTAATTCAGCTTGAACATGTAAAAATCAGAAATAAAATAAATGAATGTCCTGTGGTGTGAGGGGCTCTGGGACCAGGTCCAGGCCTGTTGGACATCAGTGGCTGGATGCTGTGAAGGTCTACCTCAGTGAAGAATAGACGACCTCTGGCTCTGCTGGACGCGCTGAAACAAACAAACAGTTCAAACAACATGAGACAGTCAGAAAAAAGGCTGTCATGGTGTGTAGTGCATATTCGACCTCTGCACCTCTTATTGTCTTCATGCACTGAGAGCAGCAACAGGATGTGTGAGACGGGATGAACCAAAGTCTGAATCATTTCAGATCAGTTTAATAAACCAGGAAACACATTTAACTTCTCACATTACATCCACCTTAAAAAACTATTTCCCCTTTTGGAGCAGTGTTATGTCTCGTCATGTTTTTGTTTCCTGTTCTGGTGTGTCTGTTTTATTTTGAAATCCCTAACTCTCCTCTCGTTTCAGGTCCCTTGACTTCCTCCCATTGTGTGTTTCCCACCTGTGTGATTGTCTGCCCCGCCCTGATTGTTTCCACCTGTAAGATCAACTTTTATTAAAATCCTTAAAAACCTTTCTGCTGTCTCGGTCCTGCATTTGGGTCTACCTGCCTATCATTCCTGTTATAAGCAGGTTAAAAATCCCAACCCAGTCTCATATGAAAATGTGAAACAGCTACGTTTGTCCACAGTACAAAACGCAGCTGTTTCACACTTTGAACTGAAAACTGTAAAATGTTCACGTTTTTAATCTTCTTCTTTTCTATTGGCCTGCCGACAGGTCACATGGCTGCTTGCAGCGAACTTCTCAAAATAAAAACATGGCAGCCATTCCTTTCATTCTCAGTGGAAAATGCATTATTTCAACATAGTTTGGACATAAAAAAGCATTTTGATGATATTTCTAGCGAGAAATATACATTAAAATTTCACAATATTCCTTCAGTTCTTGTAAATGATGTTTGGTTTGTTTGTTATTACGATGAATATTTCACGACATAAAATTGTGAGAGTTACGTTTTCTGCCATTATTATGCTGGTTGCTAAGGACGCTGCAGACGAAACCAAGTGGCGTGTTTGTTTTTGTTTTTATTCTTTACTTTGTGTAGTTATCTGAGCTGTTAAAATATTTGTGTAACTGTTGATGATATCCGTTCAATAAAAAAACATCATAAAATGGATTTTAGTGCCCCGGGGATTACATATATATTCTTCTTTGGGATTTGGCACCCGCGTTCTTTTGTGAGACAACCCGGAAATGATTGCTTGCTCCACAAAAAATAAAAAATAAAAAAAATTAAAATTATGTTATACCTTTTGATTAATAAGACAATCAACAAATTAACACTGTTTTATGATGTTTGCAGAGTTAATGCAGCCTATAAAGTACTTTTTTCAGCCTTTAAAGTACTATCCATACATAATGGTCCCGATGTTCATTGTTTGTGTTGTACACTGACATTGTGCAATAAAGTTTTAAGGAGCAGGTTATTTACTGACGTTGTTTTGTTTAGAAAGTGTTTTATTGATGAAGACTTGAGCTATAGAGCACGTTTATCATTATCATGTTTTTCTCTTTAGGTTGTTTTGGTGTAATGTATGTATGAATGGACGACAACACACTGCAAAAAGTCTACCTTTGGGTATAAACAAAGTAACCTCAACCTCAAACGTTTAAGTCTCTTTTACTTGTACAACCCTCTATAATTTATTATGACTATGTGTGGCACATAGCCGTGGCCAGAGGCATAATGTTTTGGGATTGTCTGTCCGCCCCATTCTTGTGAATGCAACATCTCAGGAATGCCTTGAGGGAATGTCTTCAAATTTGGCACAAACATCCACTTGGACTAATGGATGAACTGGAAAGATTTTGGTGGCCAAAGGTCAAGGTCACTGTGACCTCACAATCACGTTTTTCTCTGCAACTCAATAATTGATATGCTAATTATGACACATTCTCACATAAATGTTTAACAGGATGAAATTGAGTTATGACTTATATATAAAAAAAGTCAAAAGTCAACTTCACTGTGACATCATGTTCTGCTAAAAACTTATGTCCATTGGTCAACACAATAACTCGGGAACAGATGGTGAGATTGTGACCATATTTCACAAGCTACAGAACAGAAGTAATATCTTCTCAAATACACTTGACTAGAGTGCAACACAAAATGATGGTGAGACACACAGGTATGAGGCATACAACCACCATGCATTATTTCTAGTTGATTTACCACTGATATACAGTCCAGCACAGTATACTGTAGGTTGTTTTCATGTGATGTCATGTCACTGCCCAAACTGTAAGAGGGGGTCAGGAAATTGACTTGGAGATTGAAAATTACTGTTGAAATGCTAGGTAGAGAGTAGGAGTACAGACACAACTAAGACAGTAAGAATAGAACAGAAAAATAAATAGTGAACACTGAGTATTTGCACACGATATCCGACTGGATCTTTATAAATGAATATGTATGCTTACATCGGCTGAAAAAACACATTTTGATGGAATGAGCCATGGTATGCTTATATAAGTGAATAAGAACAGTTGATCTTCTCAACCCTAACCCTAGCACTTCAGGCCTTCTTCAAAGACTAAAGTAATGCCCTAGCTTGCCAGCAGTATTGTAATCTCAGATGGTGACTTGTTTGGTCACTATTTACACTAAAAAAACAAATAAACAAAAAACACAAACAAATAAAAAGCTTCTGTTTATTGTACACCAGGCCTTCAAAGTGCTCTCTGAAACTACACCAGGCATAGCCTGTGCCATGACAAGAGAAAATCAAAACGTTGTCGTAGAGCTAAAACAAATACATCATTGGAAAGGTCTTGATCGGGAGAGTAACATATGTCAGTATCAAGATGTTACCTGGCTCCTGCTTTGAAACATTGATCTTTGAACCTTGATCTCAGTGCATAATTGAAGGCTTATAATTCAGCAACGAAAGGGGATACAGACATGGAGCCAACATGGAGCTCTTGACCTCAGCTATCATATGTCATACAGTTAACAACTGTGGGTGCTGTCGAATATTAGTAAAATATGATTAAATTAATTTTCACCTTTTAAACAGTTAGATATTTAAACTTTGATTACACAGATGTATTTACCATCCCCACGGTAACCCACCAGTGTATGCTCAATTCAGAATTTACAACTTAAATCCAAAGAAAAACATTAATATTAACATTGTACAACACAAACAATGAACATCGGAACCATGATGCATGGATAGTACTTTAAAGGCTTAAAAAAAGTACTTTATAGGCTGCATTAACTCTGCAAACATCATAAAACAGTGTTAATTTGTTGATTGTCTTATTAATCAAAAGGTATAACATAATTTTAATTTTTTTTATTTTTTATTTTTTGTGGAGCAAGCAATCATTTCCGGGTTGTCTCACAAAAGAACGCGGGTGCCAAATTCCAAAGAAGAATATATATGTAATCCCGGGGCACTAAAATCCATTTTATGATGTTTTTTTATTGAACGGATATCATCAACAGTTACACAAATATTTTAACAGCTCAGATAACTACACAAAGTAAAGAATAAAAACAAAAACAAACACGCCACTTGGTTTCGTCTGCAGCGTCCTTAGCAACCAGCATAACAACGGCAGAAAACGTGACACTCTCAATTTTATGTCGTGAAATATTCATCGTAATAACAAACAAACCAAAGATCATTTACAAGAACTGAAGGAATATTGTGAAATTTTAATGTATATTTCTCGCTAGAAATATCATCAAAATGCTTTTTTATGTCCAAACTATGTTGAAATAATGCATTTTCCACTGAGAATGAAAGGAATGGCCGCCATGTTTTTATTTTGAGGTGCGCTGTAAGCAGTCACGTGACCTGTCGGCAGGCCAATAGAAAAGAAGAAGATTAAAAACGTGAACATTTTACAGTTTTCAGTTCAAACTGTGAAACAGCTGCGTTTTGTACTGTGGACAAACGTAGCTGTGTCACATTTTCATATGAGACTGAGTTAAAAATCCATGTACAACAACAGGATGAATCAGACAGAAAAAAAGTCTCTTTATGTTTGTGTTCATTTATGCCAAATATGAGGATGAATGATTCTAAATACAGTCAAACTAATGTGTCAGTAATTATAAAACAGGAGGCTGAGTTTGCTCTCTAATAACATTAAATGATGAAAAAGAAGCATCAGCAGTTTCACATTGAGGAGAGTGTTGCTCATGAAAAAAAAAACTGTTCTTCCTCTTTATTCTAACTTTTTTATCTCACCGATCATGAGGAGCATTAATGTAAATGTTTCCTTTGCCTGAAGGACAGACTGCCATCAGTCTAACAGACAGATGAACCCAGGTATGTTTTTCCATGTTTAGAAAAAAGGACTTAGGACAAAACTTTGTCCTGTTTCCCTCAATAATCTGCAAAAATCTACTTTACATTAAAAAAATATGATTTGTTGTATGAAGTATGTACTGTACATTCAGAATCAGAATAAAAATCAGAACATTTTATTTATCTCAGGGGGAATTTGGTGTTGAGTTGCTCTGATACAGAGAACATAATAAAAATATAAAAAAATACAATAAACACACAATATGTACAGTAAGAATAGAAATATAATAAAATGTGTACAGAAGAGAGTATATACAATAAATAGGATAAAGATGAATATAAATATATAAATATAAATGCTGCTTATTAAATGAATGAATGTAGAACGAAGATACGCCACACCCAGATTATTATAGAAAGTTATTATGAGCAGGCTTATGAGTAGAGTTATTATCCTGAAGTTTAAGTACCAGATACCCTCCATACTTTGTCTGGGCCTTCAACCGAGAACATGGATTCAGCTTTCAGTATGGTTATCTAAGGACCAAATGACTCTTACAACAGTACGTCCTCCTCCTGAAGTACCCGTCACAACCCTCCACGAGACACATGTAGACTGGACTAGCAGACTCCTTTGAAAACACTGGTATCCTTGCAAAGGTAAACCTCTGGTCAACACAGTCCAGTTAGTTAGATTCGCCTTTCTAACATCCTGATATCAGCTTTCCCAGAGAGGCTGAGCAGTGTAATACCTCGATGGACCAAAACCCAGCCCAACTTTTTAAAGTGGAAATCACCACCAGGACTCTCCCAACTTCCAAGTGACACTGAAGAGCCAACAGAGACAGAAACTTCTGTTTGTACGCTGTTAGACGTGACATTTTTGGGGTCATCTAATAAAATAAATCATGAATAAATCCTCTGGTGAATCCTCAGGTGTCACATGAAAACAAGAGGAAACTCCTTTGGTTGCCCCCTTTTTAAGGCTAAAATATAACTGGTTTGGACGTCCTCTTTCTAGTCTCTCATTCCTTTCATTGTCTTTGAAGGAAGGGTTTAACATTTTGATGGAGATGCTTATTCAATGAATGACATAGAAATAACCAATCAATCTGTTGGTGTGTTAAGTAGGGAGCAGGAATCAGGATGTGCTTAGCTTAGCTTAGCATAAACACTGGAAGCAGGGGAAATAGTTAGCCTGGCTCTGTCCAAAGTTTTAATGTGAAGGTGGAAAAGCTGCTGTACCTCTCGTCCTGTTTGATTTGATGACTATTTCCCCATAACTGGTGTCTTCTGTTCTTCTCACGGCTGAGTAGACTACAGCTGGATCACTCTCTGGAAAATGAAATATATAGAAATGACATTACTGCAGGTACAACAACTGATACCAGTACTGTTAGTACATTTACTGCTTGTGTTAGTGCAACACAAATATGAAGAGGAGTGTTAAAACCACTGCTGTAGAAATTATTTGATTATTTTTCATGCTGAATGATAACGAGGCTAACGAGGACTTCATAAATAGCAGCAGGTTTTTTTCTTCTTAACACCACTACAGTGAATGATAACAGACCAAATATAACTGCAGGGTATTCATGTGAAACAGGAACTTGGACGATCTCAAAGCTGCTCGCTTCTGTTGAAAGACGTTCACACATTTCAGGAAACAGACAAACACATGACCATCTGATAGTGCAGACCACACTATAGAGAGAAACCTCATGAGTGTGAGGCTGCAGTTCAGTGGAATCAAAAAGAAGAACCTGCTGCTGTAGTTTGATATGCAGAGTGAAAAAAGTTCTGTGATAATCTATTTTTTTCTTCTGATCAACAAATCTCATGTTCAGATGTGAACAAACACTCAACATATCTACTCAGTGACCTCAGTACTGTGTGTCTGGTGGTCGACAGCTTCATGTGTGTTGGACTCAGACTGGACAATAAACTCAGTTCAGTTTCAACCAGCGTACAAAGGACATTCAAACACGGAGCCATCAAAGACTTTTCCTCTGTCTGTAAACTCAAAGGACTCCATGTCGCCGTCTCCTCCTGCTGTCGGCTCAAAGTCTCACACATCACCAACACTGCTGCCAAGATTGGAGGTCTCCCCACAGCCGACCTCTCATGAGGCCATCACACACATTGCAGATACAACTAAATACACCAGCATAAAGCTCCTTCAGCGTGCTGCCCTCTGGGTGCAGGTACTGAGGTGAAGAAGGGTTCGCTTTGCAAAAGACTTAACGTCATCAAGCGCTGTATCTTCAGTGGGCGACACAATGGAGGGTAAACACTGAAACAACGAAGCAATGAGAAACCTGCACATCCCCCCTTTGTCAACAACACTTTACATGGCAAAGACATAAAAGTAGTAAAAGTAAAATAAAAATATTCTATGATGTAGCTTCTTTTTGTTTTATGAACAGTCCTGCAGCGAAACGTGTTCAGAGCCACGTTCAGTCTTTATCAAAAACAGGAAACTGTGCGACCACAGAGCTCTGAGCTTCTGTTTATAGATTCACCGCAGGGTAGGAAACACACCGCCTTTGTAAAGATAAAAAATAAAATAAAAAACTATATATTTGTGAGACACTTTAAAGATTTACATCTTTAGTATGATTTTTTTAATTGAACAATGAAACCAATAAATGCAGATAATAAAACAGTGGTCCAGGATGGGATTGGCTCTAGTTTCCAGGTGAAAGATGATAAAGGGGTGATGGACGGATGTATGGAGCTTGTTGGGAGAATTTATTGGTGTTAAACTGAATTAGACTCTGCTGGAAGTAAAGAACAATTTAAACATTTACCCTAAAATGAACCAGTTATAACAGGATAGTTCAAAATAAATAACAAATTAAACATGAAGATGCATACTTCAGGATAAAAAGGAACTTGAAGATCGTATACAGGTTTTTTTTTAAAGTGCAGTGTAATTAAATTTTCCTATCTTGCTTGCTTGAACCTCACCGGCTTTCCACTCATTGCTGACTGTGGTGACACACACGATCATACTGACACCAGGAGCACAGAAAACTGTTTTGTTCTCTTCTCTTTTTCTAGTATTGGTCAAAGGTGGAAACAAAGGGGAGCAGCTGTACCTTTTGTCCTCTTTGATTTGACGTCTTTGATGACTATTTGTCCATAACTGAGCTCTGCAGTTCCTCTCACTAATGAGTAGACTACAGCTGGATCGCTCTCTGGAAAATGAAATACATTCAAATGATTACTGCAAATACTACAGCTGATACCAGTAATGTACAGTACATTTCCTCATATTTAGTAATGCGTGGTACATTTACTCTTGTGTCCACTGTAGTAAACATTATACAGCACTTTGTTCAGTATTAAAATTATCTATACTCAATAATTGATAATAATACTTCTTTTCTTATTGTATTAGAATAACTGACGTGCTCATCACAGGATAAACAACATGGCAGCGTGTTACACAAACTACAAAATTACTGACTTTATTTAAGGGAAGTCATGAGTCAATAATTACTGGTCAATATTCTGATGTAAATACTAAAATACTCATGGTACCTTAATCTGAATATGAACAACATGTGACAAACCATGGGAAAGAAAAAGAACATTTTACTACTTAAATGAAATGAATTAATTGTGTAAAACATTAAACAGAACAAGAGTTCCCACATTTTTAAATATATTGTATATGTGCACAATATACTGAGATATTGTTAATCTGCACATTTATATATTCATATTATTTCCTTTATTAACAGTGAGTCAGTCAGAAACAGGAAACCTGATGATCACAGAGCTATTGGTTTCAGTTAACAGGTTCACCGCAAAGGTACAAAACAGACTCAGTCTTAAACATGCAAAGTACAACATGTGTGATCCTCAACAAAAACAGACCACACCACAATCTGAAACTTTATGGACTAAAAACTTTGATTTTACATTTTATTTATTTATTAATTATTATTTATTTGATCAACATACTTTCTAACATGTCCTCATTCTATAAAAATGTCCTGACTTCACTTTTCAAAATGTCCTCTCAAGGTCTAAGACTCATATTGGTCCTCACAAAGATATAAGAACAAGAACAGACACACCTCCTAAAAAAAGAATAAAACTTCATCGGTCATTACCTCTGCTGCGTTTGATTGGCTGTTGCAGATCACGTGATATTTTGACGTCACTGTATGTAATGTCATCTGTGATGTCATCTGTGATGTCATCGCAAACTTCTTCTTCAGCAGCTGAAATGAACCAAATTAAGTTTAATCTCAGTGTGAAAGAACAATCCTTAAAGTGCTCAGGAAAAGTCCACAATTATAAACTAATGCTGAGGAAGATCATGAGATGATCAAAAGATTTTAGATGACTTGAAAATGCTGCTTCAACAGCACCAATGCCATTTATGAGACTCTTAATGTACATTTGACTCAACGACAGAAACTTTATTATTTGAACTGTTAATATAAATGTAAATATCAACAGTAAAATGTGACTTTACATGTGAACTGTGGCACATGGTTTTAAATAAAATGTGAGTCTGTGTCGAACCTTCAGGTTTCCTCTGGATGCATCGTCTCACCAGCAGAACCAGAAGAACCAGCAGAACCAGAACAACCAGAACAACCAGAACAACCAGAATACAGAGAGACAGAACAGACCACAAACCAGGAGGCAAACCAGGAGGAGAGGACGCAGGAGGAGAGGACGGGAACAGGAGGAGAGGACGGAGGAGAGGACAGGAGGAGAGGACACAGGAGGAGAGGTGGTTGAAGGAGAACTCGTGGTGGAAGGTTTCCCTAAAATGAACAAAAATGATTATTAAAAGCTTTTAAGAATAAATAGGTAACACATTGAAGTTTCTCTTTTTCCTCTTCTCTGTATAAAAGATGAATTCAGAATTTGAACTTAAATAATGTTTATTATGTGTTTTCTTTCCAACAATAAATAAATAGATATGTTTAAATTTATATTTCGAGCAGCTGATTTTAAATAATATTTGGAAGTATTTCCTAATTTTGCCTTCATAAATGACCTCTGACCTTCTCACCTGAGACAGAGATCCAGCTGGGTGGAGACTCTCCATGACTGCTGATGTTACACTTGTAGAGGCCTTCATCAGACTTGGAAACATGGCGGATGGTCATGTGACCTGCAGACTCAGGCCTGATGAGGGAGCCATCTTTATAGAAAGCAGCTGGGAGGTTGGAGGGAGGGGTCTTTGTTTTACAGTGCAGAGTGACATCATCTCCCTCCATCACAGGGAGGACAGGACTCTGCAGGATCACTGATCCACCTCAACACAGAGACAAACTACAGCATTTCATCCATTTACACACAGCTTCATCAATACTAACTCCACAGTCTGATCTTACCAGTGACAGTGATGTTGATGGTGTTACTGGTTGTTCCCTCTCTGGACTCACACCAGTAAACTCCACTGTCCCATGTGAAGATGTAATCTATGTTACAGGAAGAACCAGCTGATGTTCCCCAATCATCACACTGAGTCCTGGTTTCTGTGGTTGTGTTCCTCCTCAGCGTCCATCCATCAGAGCTGTCGTCCTCACAGCTCAGAGAGACAAACTCTCCTTTAAACAGCTGAGAGCTGCTGGGACTCACAGTCAGACCAGCTGGAGGACAGAAAGACGAGGAGGATTTGAATTTCTGAAGAATATTTTCTCTCCATGTTCCTCATATTTCTACTTTCTTACTGTCTGTGTTCACTAATCTCCTGTGTGATTCAGGACAGTTTCAGTGAAGAAATCTGAATAATTGAAGGGCAGCCTGAGGAAGTCTTTGACCCTGATGGTAAGATAAGTTCTTTAAAGTGAACTGAATAATCCTTCTGTCATTATGGCGACTGGCCTCTTACTCGTCCTTCTGAAGAAGGGTTAGGGTTAAAATGAGGTTTTCCTGTTCTGCTCTCAGTCCTGGTTTCTGTATTTCTTCATTTGTTATACTCTGTCCAGTGTTCACACACTTTATCCCCCACACTGCGTTCAGTGTTTTATTCTATTCGCTGTAATAATCAGTCAGTAAATGACTCTCTGACAGACGTTCACTCACCTTGGTTTGTGCAGCTCAGCAGTGAGGTCAGGACTAAAGAGAAAAGACACTCAGGTTCAGGATTCACACAACAACACATCAGACGTCTGTTCCAGGAAGTGTTTGATAAAAACCCTGAGATAAACTCAGAGTCGGTTACCATGGTAACGTGTGAATCCTGATGTTTTCATGGATTTGATGGTTTTTGTCCCTCAGTCTGTCTCTGTGTGTTTTCTGTTTCACCTGCTGGAGGACAAACGTCCTCCAGCAGGGAATGAATATATTTAAAATGTGTTTAAAGGTGTTTAAAATGAGGCTTTAATAGGCTCATGTTGTCTTACTGTTATTTTATCAGGTCGTCACAGACGGAGGACGAGAGGCAGGCTGCAGGAGAGGCTGAGTAACAACCTGACTATAAGACTAAATGTAGATATTTGTCACTGCTGTACTGAGAGGTCTGTTAAACATTCAGGCATTGTTGGAACATAATGTGTAATTATTGTTGTAGGGACATACTGACACATCCATATCTATAAATAAAGTTGCTGGATGAAATTGTGATGAGAAGTCCATCATAAAAACCTTCAGCTTCACGGGGCTCCTGCAGACCACTTTGGTGGTCTCCACCAAAATCAAAAGTACGTCCTCGGTTTAAATGTTAAACGATCAGACTACAATCAAACTTACACACTTTGTTTTTTGCCAGTTGTCATGGTGAATCTTAGTATTGGAGCTCTATTAAAGCAGAAGTAGGTAAATTATTTAAAAATGACTTTTCGTCATATTTACTAAACCTGTCACTATGTCGAAACATATAATCTTTGAAAAATCTGTGTAATATTTTTCAATGTTTTTATCCCCAAACAAGACAGTAGTTAGAAACAGAGCAGATGAGCTTTAAAGTGCATAAAAGTGAGAAAATGGATCTTCAGGCTTCCAAAGATGAAACAAACATCAGAACAAGCTTCAGTGTTTGTTTGTCAGTCACAGAGACAAATGTAAGAAATATTTAAAGTTTTCAACTCACTTATTTCCTTTATTATTTTGGTTTTATTTCCAGTACTTTTATTCTTTCCAACATTTCAGTGTTGTAAGTACCTTTTGATTTTTTAGGTGATTTTTTTCCCTGTTTCTCTTTTTCATTTTAAAAGCAGATATATATGATTGTCAAACATTTACACATTAATGTTCATCTTATTTTCCTCTATGATCTGTTGATGTTGTTTGGTTGGATTCATTCACTGTAAAACTCAGTGCTGCTCTTAAAACAGCAGAAATGTTTTAGACTAATCTTTGAGAAAATGTGGAGACAAACTCACATTAAGGTGAATTTTACTCACCAAGCAGCCGCAGTGAAGATGATTCCTCCATTTTAAATCTTGGTCATCTGAGATCAGCACATCAACTTTTACCAGTCCCAGCAGTAAAACACACCTCCTTCCTCTTCGTGCAGCAGACGTACTGTTGAGGTTTTTTCTCAAACTCTTAGCAGGAAACAGGCTGTTTGTTCAGATCAGAAGTGACACAAAGTCCAAACTAATAAAGATATCTAAAACTAAACCAACATCACAACTGAAAATGAGTGAACTAACTGACCTCAGAGCCTCAGTAAAACCCAGATTACATCGGTGGGACACAGTCAGACATGTCGCTGGTCTTAATGTCTTTAATGTTCTTAATCTCATCTTTGGGCAGTTTACAGTCTCTGATTAACCTGCATGTGTTTGTGAGAGGAAACCAACATAGAAAAGAGGAGAAAAAGAAAACTCAGAGTCAAACTCAGACCGAACGTCCTCTGATGTTAGTTCATGTTGTGTTTCTAACAGAGAGACGGGTCAGGATGTGGTCAGTCCAGCAGACAGAGTCTGTCTGTCCCTGCAGGACGTTCACACTCAGCTCCACATGTAAACGTGCCTCATTAAAAAAGGCAGTTATTCCTCATTTGTCCTCTTGGCTGGAAACTGTTTCAGAAGCACCTCTGTGGGTGATTTGACACAATAACACATCATCTGCATATTTAGGTACGTTTAGCAGTCGGTTGAAAACACAAGAAGAAATAAACAGCAGAGTCTGAAACCAGAGAAAGAGACAGACATAACCTTCACCTTCCAGGGGCCTCATTTATAAATGTTGCGTATAAACAAAAGAAGGCGTACGCTAATTTCTGCACCAACTTTGTGATTTATAAAAAACTAACTTGTGGAGAATGTATGCGGTCCTCCACACAAACTCTGAAGCCTGCGTACGCACATAATGTGGAGAAATGAGAAACTGTGACTGTCAGCTGAAGGATGAAACACAGAAACGATGTGAAACTGATCCTGTTATGTAGAGGAGATCTAACTATTACTGTTCACGTATCGTATATGAAGAGTTCATTTATTAAACGATAAAAGACATTTTTACTGTACATCAAAAAACAGGTTTGGGATCATAAATACAAACAGCGATATCTGTTACTTCAAAACATCCTTCAGATATATTGTCATTATTAAACACAGCACTTGTTTCATCATTCAGCTCATGTCATCAACACATTTTTAATTTTCCTTAAATTCTTTGGTAACTTCATTGATGGAGTCGGTTAAGTCCCTTTGACCTTTTAAGTCAGTGAGGACGCTCAGCTGCTGCAGCACCAAAAACCCCACTGAACACTCAGAGACAAACTGTTTTTAAATAAGTGTAAAGAAAGAACTTGAATGTGTTTGATTTCCTCGTTTTAAATGAGGTGACACAAATCACATCACTAATCACTACCTGAGTCATCTGTGCGTCTGTGTCCGTCTCTGTCATTTCAGAGCGACTCTCCAGTAATCCCTGTCAGCTTTTTATAAAGGGGGGTGAGCTCTGGTGACCTCTGACCCCGCCGGTCCACCGTAATGTCGCCTTCTTCTTTATTTCAGCCAATCTTCAGAGGCAGCAGCATGAACAGCGTCCTCCACATGATGCTGCCACTCTGAGGCCTTTTTCACATTTAAAGTGTCACTTTGAGTGAAACAAAATTATTTTTCTGGTGTCAACCTCCCAAAGATCTTCTATTTCACACTACGTGAATTTTCTTATTTTATCCTTTCTGTCGGTGTTGCCATGGTCACCATCATGCAGTCAGGTAGAATGAATATTAATTAGGGGTGTTTCATTGACTATTTATAGGCAGTTATGGGCTTGAGTTGGTTGTGATTTATAAAGAGAAACCTGCATAGGACTTGTGTGTGCACAGTTTCAAATCAGAATAATTCTGTGCATACACGCGTTCTGTGTTTTGTCCGTACGCCACCTTTTGACGTGAAGCCTACACACAGTATTACAAATGAGGCCCCTGATATGATCAGCACTGTTGATATGGAGCAGGTTCATACAGGTTAATACTTGTTTTTAGCAGTGAGGGAGCTCAGAGAGCCTCCTGATGGACAGCTAAGTGTTCACTGAATCTTCACTGTTATTATCTGAGTTTATAAAGTCTGTATCAGTGGGGACTAACCTGACGGTGCATCAGGCTACATGTTGTTGAAGTGCTCAGTTATTATCAGCAGTTTTACTCTTTCAGTCGAGTGTTTCTGTTTGTTTTCTGTCCTGTTCATTGATCAGGAGGCAGGTCTGAGCTCAGTGAGCTGCTGTTGTAAAGCTGCACATGCTCAGTGTGGTCCAGGCTGATGATGACGTGAGAAACAGCTTCACTGTGAGGCCAGCAGGGGGCGACACTGACTGTGGAGTATTTCACATGCTGACGTTTCCTCAGAGGAGAGGACCATCACAGACTCTTTCTCATATTTCTGTTGTTATTTATCTGTGAACACGCTGAGAGCAGCTCGGATCATCATGTTCATCTGAGAGGCAGTGATAAATGAAACCTTCAGTGTGGACCAACACTGTGTGACAGTTTGAAAAGGTAATGGTGAACATTATAATCCTCTCCAGCAGCCACACACACTCCTACAAACACTCAGAGTCCACTTTATGAGGCACAGCTGGCTCAGACTAACACCACAGGCCTGTAATCAATCATGAAGCTGGTCATCTTCACTTCCTGCTGCTCTCATTTCTAATCAGGATTTTACACTTATTTGTTTCTGACTGAATGAATTCAAGGCTGTGCTTCAATCCAAAGGTCTAATAAAGTTCACAGAGAGGACCACAGATTACACACTTGGTGTTTTTCATTGTTTCTTTCTCCTCAGAGCCAAACACTCAGATTACTTTAACTTTCGATTCTCTTCCTGGTCTGACCATGTGATTTCTTGTAAATGCAGCTCTGAGCTCCTCCCACTGTTCAACACCACAGAGAAAAACCTGCCAACAACCATTTCCTTCACGTTCAGCATCGACACAGGACCGTACAGAGCGAACAGAAAAGGATCAGCGTCACACAGCTTCAATGGCTCAGAAGTTTGTGATCCTGCTGGTCCTTCTGTCTGCAGCAGCTTCTGCTCAAGGTGAGCTTTTATTGTGAAGAGATCTTTTTATGTGACCTGTTTTATAAAATACTTCTTGTTACGAGGGAGCTGAACTGATGAATCCAAGTGCAGACTCAGACAGGGGCAGTGTAACAGGATTATATTTCAAAGGCAGGGAAGAGAAAGGGGGGCAGCCCTGAGGAGGACTGATGATACTGAAGCTGCTGAGAGCTGTGGTGAGAGGAAACAGGTCCAAACGCTGAGCAGAGGAGCAGGCCGGACTGCAGGGTTAGGCTGGGTACTTGTAGACGTCACAGAGAGGGAGGGAGAGGAGGGCGTGGCCTCAGGAGACGATGTCAACTGTTGAAAAGTCGCCTCCCACTGAATCTTGACTCGGTGCGTTGGACGACTGAGAGGACGACTCTGTTTCTGATGCTTTTATTTTGGAGAAAGTCCTCCTTCCAAACTGATGTGATTCATTTAGTGCATGAAGAACCAAACGCTGCACGCTGGTTCGACCTGAGAGGGCAGAAAGAGACAAAGATCCCTCTGAGCAACATCAGTCAGAGCAGAAGAAATCAGCATGGTTGTTAAAGAAAGTGGAAGCTGAGCATCAACATGTGAGCAGCTTTAAAGCAGAGCAGGTTGATGCCTGTAGAAAGATCAAACTAACAGCTGTGCTGCTTTAGGATCAGCAAATATCTGAGAGGCTCCTGATGTGGAGACCTTCTTGTTGTATGAGGCTCTTTGCATTGGCTGTGATTGGTCACAGCAACATAACAAACTCAGCTGGGACTCTTTGAAACACTGTTGGACGGACAGACAGACTCACACTGCACACAAAGGGATTATTGAGCCTCCTGACAGACAATAAAAAGTGGAAGCAGCTTCATGTTTCACATCAGTGAGACAACAAGTCTAACAAACACTGTGGGAATAACATCAATGAACATCTGCTCACTTCTGATCAGTGCTGAATGTTCCCGTTAATATGAGCTGTGTGTGAAGAGCTCTTCTCTTCAAACCAACATGAGGACTCCTTATTTTCTCCTTTCAACTGACTGTTTCTCTGATCTTTATTATTCTTTTCAGATGTGGTAGAAGTCAAACCTGGAGAAGAAGCTGTTCTTCACTGTGAGGCTGGTGATGTTTCCATCAGAGTTGTAGAGTGGACCAGAGATGGACTGAAGTCAGAAGAGTACGTCCTCTTGTGCAGAAATGGACGCCAAGTTACAACCAACCAGGATCAATCCTTTAAAGACCGGGTGCAGCTGGTGGACGGTGATCTGATGAACGGAGACGTGTCTTTAAAACTGAAGAACGTGAGCATCAACGACGCTGGAACATACGAGTGTCGAGTTGCTGCAGCTTCAACACGTAGAAAGAGAGCCAACATCGATGATTCTCCAATCAGAAGCATCAGACTGGAGGTCAAAGGTGAGTTTGTGGAGTTCAGTTCTCTCTCTCTCTCCATCACAAACTGCTCCCACAGACGGGTCAGACTAAAAGCGTTTCAGTTAAAACGTCGATCCTCAGCAGGCGAGGAAAGAGAACGACAATATTTTACTGTAGTAAAAGTAAAAAGAGTGAAATCCTTAAAGTGCACTGAGTCAGAAGCAGCTCAGTTAAAATGAGCTGTGAGTGGATGTGACAGTGCTCCATGATGATGATGAAGTCTGTTAGATTAAAGACACCTTTAGGATAAAAATAAAGTGCACACAGAGGAACAGGAACTATAGATGCACATTTTCAGTCTGTTCATACAACTGATGATCAGTTATAAATATACAACCTTCATCAGTGAAGCTTCACTGGAATGATGAAAGAAAAATGAAATGATAAAGTGAAGAACCCGACGTGTTAACAGCAGAAACCAGTGAAGCATCAGACAGCACAGATCTATAGATATATATAATATAGATCCCTGCAGGATGTAAAGAAACACTGATCTTCTTCCAATAATCAAAGAGTTGTTCCAGTCAGGAGAAGAAATGTTGGCGTCTGTTTCCAGCTGTGGTCCAGCACTGATGGAGCTCACAGCTTGTGCTGTTTTCACTTCATCAACTCATTCATCAGCTTTCAATCAGAAAAACTGAAAAATCATCAGACACATCTATCTATCTATCAATCTATTGATCTATCGATCTATTATATTTGTAGTGTGGTATATAATCTTGTGGTATCTGCATTGATTTATATATTTCAAGCTAATGCTCTCAAAGGCTGTAACTGATATAACTTTTGTGATTTTATGCAGAGCAGGTGATTAAACTCTTTTTTTTTAATTACAAAAAAACATTTAATATGAGCTGTGTGTGAAGAGCTCTTCTCTTCAAACCAACATGAGGACTCCTTATTTTCTCCTTTCAACTGACTGTTTATCTGATCTTTATTATTCTTTTCAGATGTGGTAGAAGTCAAACCTGGAGAAGATGCTGTTCTTCCCTGTAAGGCTGGTGATGTTTCTATCGGAGCTGTAAACTGGACCAGACCTGACCCGAAGTCAGAAGAGTACGTCCTCTTGTACAGAGATGGACGCCAAGTTACAACCAACCAGGATCAATCCTTTAAAGACCGGGTGCAGCTGGTGGACGGTGATCTGAAGAACGGAGACGTGTCTTTAAAACTGAAGAACGTGAGCATCAACGACGCTGGAACATACGAGTGTCGAGTTGCTGCAGCTTCAACACGTAGAAAGAGAGCCGTCCTTGATGATCGTCCAATCAGCAGGATCAGACTGGAGGTCAAAGGTGAGTTTGTGGAGTTCAGGTCTCTGGTGGAGCTGCAGTTTATTCCATGTTGATTATGAGAGTCAAACATGAGGAATATAAAAGAGGAAATGGAGGCTGTTTCTCTGAGATTTCATGACTAATGTGACTTTTGTTCTTCATTTCCAGAGAAGAGAAACCACACTGGTCTGTTTGCTGTGTTGGCAGTTTCTGTGCTGGTTTGTTTCACTGTTGTTGGACTGTTTGTTGGTCTGAAATATAAAAGACAAAGAGAGAAGAAATCAGAACCTGCTGATGATGAAGAAACAAATGATCAGCTCGTCTGACGCGTCACAGACCTCTTTGTACCTGATCTCCACTTCTGTGGTCGATCCATCAGTGCTCACCAACAATGAACGCTTACCTTATCGTGGTGGAGGGTTTGTGTACCCGTAGACTCTAAACCTGAGAGCTTCATCACAAACTGCTCCCACAGACGGGTCAGACTAAAAGCGTTTCAGTCAAAACGTCGATCCTCAGCAGGCGAGGAAAGAGAACGACAATATTTTACTGTAGTAAAAGTAAAATGATTTCAAGATTTCATGAATTTATTGTCATTACACAACAATTTACGTTATCAGCAATCATTGGTAATGAAATTCTTAAATCCCAGGCTCCCCAAACAATGCTAAAAAAAATATTAACAAGAATAGAGACACTCAACAAGAAAAAAATAGATTAAGAAATAAAAATATAAAATAAAATTTAAGATAAATAATAAACTAGAGTTATAAAATAAATAAAGACCTTAAAATATAAGTTATACAAATAAAATATAAACTAAAAATATAATCTAAGTATTATACAACTAACAGATATATACAATAAAATATATACAATATAAGTGAAGGTGTTATTAAAAAAGAGTGAAATCATTAAAGTGCACTGAGTCAGAAGCAGCTCAGTTAAAATGAGCTGTGAGTGGATGTGACAGTGCTCCATGATGATGATGAAGTCTGTTAGATTAAAGACACCTTTAGGATAAAAATAAAGTGCACACAGAGGAACAGGAACTATAGATGCACATTTTCAGTCTGTTCATACAACTGATGATCAGTTATAAAAAAATCCAGTCAGGAGAGGAAATGTTGGTGTCTGTTTCCAGCTGTGGTCCAGCACTGATGGAGCTCACAGCTTGTTCTGTTTTCACTTCATCAACTCATTCATCAGCTTTCAATCAGAAAAACTGAAAAATCAGCAGTGCCCACAGAAAATGTTGAAATCAGGTCTAAAGAGGTCTGTGTGTGTCAGGTCGAGGTCAGCGACACACTTCATACTGTCAGTATGTATAAATAGCAAACAGCATAAAGAGCTTTGCTTCAGGGTCCAAACTGGACCAAGTCACATCCTCAGATCACACCCAAACCCCGACCTCCTGCACAGAGTCAGCTCTGTTTCCCACTGCACTATATCAAGTCAAAGTCTGCTTTATTGTCACTTCTGCAGCATGTACAGGACAGACAGAGAACTGAAATTATGGTTCTCTCAAACCTGTACCTATATCTCTGTCCAGCACATGTGTGTGTGTGTGACATTATTATATCTGTGTTTTAGCTTGTGGTGATTGATTTATATATTTGAAGCTGATGATATCAGACTGCTATAACTGATATAACTTTATTATTTTATGCAGAGCAGCTGATTAAACTCTTATTTGTCTCTATAAAACAAAGAACCTGATCCACCTCTGAACCAAAGCTTCAGTCTGTCAGGAAACAAGGAGAATGAGGATCACTGAATCAAATGTAAATGAGTCTCTAATCAAACTGTTGTCTATAATGTAGATTTACATGAATCCACAGAAGGACATGTGGGTATGAAATAATGAGAGTTATACAAAAGTCATGAGTGTAAAGTATTAAAATGAGACTGTTCATGAATAAATGTGAATTTGTGAATGAAGTTTAAACTGAGCAGCAGCTGAAGGTTTCATGAGAATCAGAATCACAGAATAATGAATCAGATAATAATCTGCTCACTCCTTCAGTAACAAAACTCAGTTTGTTTCTCCCCCTTTAACATACTTTTTTGTATATTATGTGAAAATAAATATTTTTTATATTTAAATCTTCATGTTGTGCTTCTTTATTGTCTTTCTGTTTGTCTCCATGTTGTATTCCCAGTTTGTTCTGTCCCTCTAAAGTGTCAGCTGGTCCCAGATCTGTTGGTCTGATCTGAACCTGCTGTCATGATGGATGATGGAGTCCCTCCTTCAAACACTGCATCACTTTTTACACACACACAGTTTTTACACAAGAGACGGCTGTGAAACCAAAGATATATTTTTCTGAGCCCCACAAACACCTACGAGGACACAGTTTGATCCGTTTGGTCCAGAAAGGTTTGAAAAGTCTGGAAGAGCTGAAGCAGTAAATAATTTTCATCTTCTTCATGCGTGTGAGGGGGCCTGCAGGAAGTAAATGGACTCGTACTTATAAAGCTTTATAGTACATGTCATGAACTCACTGAGGACCTGTGAGGTGTCACTTTGTTAATCAGGAGTTAATCTAACACATCTAACCAGCATCACGTCCACACGCAGACCAGAGGAGCCGGGGATCGAACCGCCGACCTTCAGATGAGCCGACGACTTGTGACATCCTGAGTAAGTCTCTAAGTTTCTGTTTTTTCATTTAAAACCAAAAACGTAAAAACAGAGACGTTTCTCCATTTCTATTTTCAGACTCATAAATGAAAAATGAGAGAACAAATTTTAAAAAAAGCCCACTTTTGGATTTTTGGTAGTTCTTAAGAGATTTGACAAAGTCAGCTGGACTTGTTTGAAGTTCTTGAAACGTTTCACCTCATCTTCTTCAGTTCTGACTGTCTGGTGGAGGGTCTGGGATTTAAAACCTCTGATGGGGTCGTGACCTTTGAGAGTCAGTTAGGGTCTTATGTGGATTGTTACCCACCCATCCATCATGTGAGCTGCTCAGGATGGTTTTTCCAGTTTGACACAGACAGCTTCTTCCTCTCCTCTTTTAAACCATCTGTCTTCTCTGAACTAAACATGTACATTGCTGACCTGGAAAGAGAGTCTCTTCTCCTTTAGATGGACTAACCCTAACCCTCCTGACCTGAGGAGTTGTACAGGTCTGAGCATCCCTCACTGCACTGAACAACAAACATTTCTCTGCTTGTGTCTGGGTATCCTGTCTTCAGGGTGACCAGCCTCTGTCTCAGGGTGTGTCTGGGTTTGAAAAGCTTTTTAAAGTCATGTTTGAGTTTGTCAGATATACTCGCAATGTAGGGGAGAACAATGTTGTTGCATGTATGGTCCCCTTCTTTTCTGTCTGTTTTGCTCATTTTTGTGATTTTCACAAAAGCCCAGTCTGGATATCTGCATGTTTTAAATGCATTCCTCATGTGTTTCTGCTCGTTTCAGGATTAACGTGTATTATGCAAGCACACTGTATACAAGTATAAAGTTAAAAGATACATAAATAAATAACTGTGTTGACTCATATAAAACTCATACGTTCTTTCAGGCAGATAGTGACCTGGGAGTAAAAGTGAAAATATCTAAATAAAAGCTAAGAGGATGAAGTGTAAAATTGTGCAAGTAGTGGACCGGACCAGAATTGGTCTGCAAGGATCTGTGAATGTTGCCAGCGCCTGCGGCCCAAGATCTCAGTCTCTGGGTACACCAGGCCGCCCCATGAGCGTCACAGGGTTAATGTCTGCAATGTCAGCCGATACATAGCCTAGTGCTTTCATGTAGAGGATAGCCTCAACTTCAAGAAGAACAGTAAGTAAGACTTCCTGAAGGACAGGTTGAGACCCAACATACGTGTAAAGTGCTGACTTGACAGACCGAACTTCCCGCTCCCATACTCCGCCAAAATGGGGAGCAGCAGGTGGGTTAAAGTTAAACTGGATATTCTGACGGACAAGGTGTTGCTGCAACACTGGAACCATGCTCTCGAAGGCCTCCCTGAGTTCCCATTTGGCTCCTTTGAAATTGGTTCGTTGGTCTGACCACAGTTCCTCAGGAGTCCCTCTTATGGTGACGAACGCCTCAATGGCATCCGAATCCATATTCCTGATAAGATCAAAATGTACTGCCCTGATCGTTAAGCATTTAAAAATGTTACCCCAGCATTTCTCCTGACATCTGCCCACCTTCACCATCATGGGCCCAAAACAAATCCATGGTAGTGGAGTAAAAGGCTGGTTTGTGTAGTCTCAGGCGAGCATCAGGAAGATCAGCCATCTTGGGTTGTCACCTCCAGCACTGACACTCAGCACAGGCCCATTGATGCTTGCGGATGACCTCTCACTTGCTCAGGGGCCAGAGTGTTGCAAATCACTATCGTAGTTCTGGATGAGAAGATGGGTGACTGGATGGGATGCATCAAGGACAACAGGATGGAAGTCTAAGTCTTCCAACCATCTAAGCTGACCACCTAGAACAGAACAGGGGCTAAGGTGAGTAGGTGACTTGAGGGCGACACTGATTTCCCTGTGGCAAGGAGCTTGTAGTCCTCAGGAAAGGACTGCTTTTGAGCTGTAGGGCTTTGGTCTCAGTTTGCTGATATTCCTCAGCTGTGGGTAGGGTACTAGAGGACAGGGTTCCTGTCCTCTAGTACCCCACTACTGACCAGCCACTGCTGCTCAACGCGCTGCAAACTAGCTTTTCACTCCAATCTGGTGACTTTCCAGAGAAATGGACCAAAGTGCATACTTTTTTATTATAGTTTTATTATAATGATAATAATATTCAGACACACAGTAGGTTTCTTTTCTGTTGAAGTGAAGATGAAAGTTGTTTGTCAAAGATGTGGAACCTGTTGGTGCACATCTATTCACACCTGAAGGACACAGACACACCTTAGTTTCAGGAAACCACCCAGGTAAATTACAAAGAGGCTGCCAGCTCAGGTTTAAGGCATCTTTGATATCTGATGTTAATGAACAGAAACTTACTGTGGCTGAAGTCTCAGAGAGGACACAACACAAAATACCTGAGCTGCTTTCAAAGTGTAACTTAGGTAAAGGTACACAGTTAATAAGGGGAAAACTACGACATGAGAGCGAAATGTCCACACCTTAGTTTCAGGAAACCAGCCAGATAAATTACAAAGAGACTGAACAAAACAACCATCTCTCCTGCCAGCTCAGCTTTAAAGCATCTTTGATATCTGATGTTAATGAACAGAAACTTACTGTGGCTGAAGTCTCAGAGAGGACACAACACAAAATACCTGAGCTGCTTTCAAAGTGTAACTTAGGTAAAGGTACACAGTTAATAAGGATAAAATATACTTAAACTGAGTAAGTATTGCAAAATGGCTCCACTGAGACTTCTTTATATGATATATGATTATTATTATTATTTATTATGTATGAGATCATTTAAACAAGTTTACAGGATGTTGGCAGTTTAATCAGTAACAGTGCTGAAACATGTGGAGCAGCACAAGAACAAAGTAGATTTAAACTGAAATACTCCATTACTCTATAATTATTTTAGTTACATTACTTGAGTAAATGTCTCTGTCTGTCTGTTTATCAGAAACATTCAGAGCTGCTGAACATGTTGATGCAGGTTTGATCTAAATGTCGACACACCTGAGCCTCCAGGTAACACGTGAGAGCGAAATGTCCTCAGAGATGATCAGATCACCTCCAGAGCATTTTTAAAAACAGGGAGGTCCCAGTGTGTCTGATCTTTATCTCCAGTATGAAAGAGGCTCATAAACAGACTTCAGTTCTCTTTGAGGACAAATACATCAACCAAACCTGATCAGAGCAGCTCTCTGAGCCTCCTCCACTGTGAGTCTGTGACAGAAAAAGAAAGCTTTCACACTAAAATGGCGTATGTGGGCCTGTCCCTGTGATAAGAGACAACAAAACAGCGAGACGCCGTTTGGTTTCTGCTCTGAGCTCGGTCTCTCTGCACCTCCCCCACATCAGTCAGGATGTTTCACAGCTTCCTCTTCAGGGAGGGGGGCTGAAAAACACGACCGCAGACGCTGCTCTTTTACACTGTTTGTGTCCAACCACAGTTTTTATGAACAGAACAAAGTTTTCAGATAAATGTGACTGTTTGTGTCCGACTGAACTCTGCAGAGACTCTGAGCAGGATTCAAACGTTCAGTGTTTGCTTTGTGTCTGCTCGTGGAATAAATGACTCACTAAAGTCCGACTGTCACATGAGAGTCAGCACACAAAATACATCCCAAAAATAAAATAAGATGTTCTGTTCATTAAAACCAAAAACAGGACTGCAGACAAACCTGAGAACAAGATGAACTGATGAACTAATAATGAACTAATAATGAATTAATAATGAAGTGGTGAACTAATAATAAACTGGTGAATGAATAATGAAATAGTGAATTATTTCTCTCTCACAGCTCCTATAAAACAGTTTGACTTTTCTCATCGTCAGTCAAAGATCAAACCTTCGTGTTACTTTAAGTTTCAGGTTGCTCTGATCAATAAGTCCATGATCAGGATATTCTGATCAGACTGTGTCAGTGAAGCTTCGTGTCTGTTTCTCTCTGATTGAAGAGTGGAAACTTTATTTGTCAGCAGGTTTAAACGTCACAGGAGTCATGTTAGTCATGTTTCTGTAAATAGTCAGTGTGAGGGTGGAAAGTTTCCTTTTCCTTTGAATCATGTCCTTTTTTAATATTGATCCCATGTTTAATATATGTAAACCCGTAGTTTTATAATTATATCCTCATTAAATCTATGAATGCATTTGAACAATGGAGCATTATAACACAGCTGTTTGTGTCCTGGACTGTTTGAAATGTGATCTGAGCACTTTTCTCTGAGGGCTGGTTTTCAAAATGGATGGCTGTTGTTCTCTTGCTGCTCTCTGAAAATGAGGAAGCTGACGATAAGTGTAACCCAGCAGCTACAGAGGAGCTGCTCTCAGCAGATCTGAGCCTCTTTCTCTCAGTTTGGAGCTTAAATGAAGCTTTTAAATGAAGGTTTGACTCAGTTGAGCTCGTGTGTCTCTGTGCAGTGAACCATCAGACGTTTTCAGTCTTTCTGTTAAACTCTGCCTCCCTCCTGTTTTTCATGTAATCCATGGTGAGGATTTGAATTACAAATATAACGTCACAACAAAAGTCAAATAATTTCAGCTGCTGAACTCTGATGTGATCAGGAGTTTCAAACAGTCTGATGAGTCTGATTTGAAATAAATGAAACACATGATGTATTTTTATTTTCCTGCGTCGCTCCATGCGTGCTGTGAGCCAAGTTACTCAGACAGAAAGCAAAATGGTTCAGTGATCGCTGCGATATTATTCAGAAGAAACAAAAGTGAAACCCTGTTTGGACTCAGGGACTTTGGCTGGAAGTTTTCTTGTAGTTTGAGGCTCATTTCAAAAGTCAGAGTATGAATCATAAAGCAGGAAGTGTTTTGTTAGAAGAAAAGAGGAAGAGCAGCCTCGTGTGCTCCAGCCTCCATCTTTACTGTGCACTTACTTTATTCTCTAATATCAGAGGGTCATTTTTAATGTGAAATATTCATTACAGCTCTCTTTACACTGTTTTATTCTTGTGAAATATTTACAGAAACATACACTGTGTGTGTGTGTGTGTTATAGTTCTTTGTTCATCTTTGTTGTTTTCAGCTGTTCGTCTCTTCCTTCCTGTAAAGTCTTCTGTGTAAGAGTCACCTTCCTCAGACGTGTTCACATAGTTGGCCAATAAACTGCCTGTGTGGAAATAATTCACTTTAATAAACTCTGACTCCACTGAGTCTTTGATAATCTCCTTCAGATAAAAAACTCCAGTCGTCTCTCTGTGGATCATTTGGACCCAACAGTTTGATTTCAAGCAGCTTTTAAAGAAAAGAGCTCTCAGATATTTAATCACTGACCCTGCAGGCTTTCTTATCTGAATGTCTGTTTTCTGTGTGTCTGTTTTCCTTTTGCATGTCTGTTCTGTGTGGTTGGTGTAAAGTGAAGCTCCTGTGCTGCCCCCTGCTGGCTGTCTGACTGAATCCAAAGTGAAGAGCTGCAGACAGACAGACAGACAGGGATGACAGACAGACAGACAGACAGACAGACAGACAGACAGACAGAGGACAGACAGACAGAGACAGACAGACAGACAGACAGACAGACAGAGACAGACAGACAGACAGACAGACAGACAGACAGACAGACAGACAGACAGACAGACAGACAGGACAGACAGAGTGACAGACAGATGACAGACAGACAGACAGACAGACAGGACAGACGACAGACAGACAGACAGACAGACAGACAGACAGACAGACAGACAGACAGACAGACAGACAGACAGACAGACAGACAGACAGACAGACAGACAGAGGACAGACAGGGGATGAGACAGACAGACAGACTGGAGGACAGACAGACAGACAGACAGACAGACAGATTTAGACAGACAGGACAGACAGACAGAGGACAGACAGACAGACAGACAGACAGACAGACAGACAGACAGACAGACAGACAGACAGACAGACAGACAGACAGACAGACAGACAGACAGACAGACAGACGGTGCTGCAGCGTTTCTCCTCCAACAACGAGGGTTTGTGTTGGAGAAAATCAAACATGTTAAACAAAGGGTGAGAAGCTTCTTTAAAAAGGTTTTATTTTAAAATGTGACTCCTTAGCACCAACATTTGAAACAGCTGAGTGTCTGTCTGTATCTGCACCATAAATAAAGAAGGAACACATAAAAACTTTACATGCACACATATGAAGCAGCAGCTGGACGTCAGCGGTCGGGCTGCTGTGAAGGTGTGAAGGTGAACCTCAGTGAAGAGTAGACCACCTCCGGCTCTGCTCGAAACTCTGAACAAACAATTCAAACAATAAAAGCTGCAGGTCAGTGAACACATCATGGAGACCTGTCGCCTGTACAGTGATAAATTCATATAAAGTCCTTTAAATGTCAGACAGGTTGACTGTTGGTATCACACAAACACATGAATCCATCTGCAGGTGGATCAGCTGTACCTCTCCTGGTGTTTGTTCTGATGAAGATTTGTCCATAACTCACATCTTCTGTTCTTCTCACTGCTGAATAAACTGCAGCTGGATCCCTCTCTGGAAAAGGAAATAATATCAGAACAAGTAATGTGACCGTCCTGTCAGAGTGTCTACAGCTAATGCTACTGTGGTACATTACCCCTATATAATGATATAATAATCTCACTATGTTTACTACTTTATAATAAGGGGGATAATGAGAAACTGATTTATCACAGAAACAAACATCAAATTTTAGCTTTTTAACTTCACTGACAACAGATAGCAAACTAAGCTGGAGGCCAATTCAGAAAATATAAAGTGTAAAATGTAAAATGTAAAATGTAAAGTGTAAAGTAAAGATGACCACAGAGCTGCTCACTTCTCTTAGAAACTGTTTAAAACACTTCACTGCTGTCAGCCAACACCGAGCTGAATTTAAGTTTAAATGATATCATATCGTATCATATCATAGAAAGCACAACATAGCATAGCATAGCATCAGAATCACAGTCAGGTTTATTGCAGAGCAGGTTTCAAATACAAGAAATTTATCTTGATAAGTTGGTGCAAAAAATACAAACATACTAAGTAGAAAAATATAAGAACAGGTGAAAGGAAGTCAGAAGTATAAATTCAAAATAAAATAATAATATAAATAATAATAATAATAATATAAAGTAGAAAGTAGTATTAAAAACATAAAATAAGATAAAGACAATTTGTGCAGTATGACTGTTGTTTAAATTAAAGAGCCGTACAAATCATGCAGAAATGTTGTTCATGGATGTGTAAATGTTCACAGTATTAATTTAATATTCTCATTAAATTAAGAATATTTGCAGTGTGTAAAGACAGTCTGATGATGTGTGTTAATGTAAAACATTACTTGTGTGGGTTTATGTTAATATAATGTGTAGAGGAGTCCTGGGCTTTGCTGATGCTGCTTTTTTATGATATTTTAGATAAATGTGAATAAACATGACGGCCAGTTTAATGTTGCACTTTTACGAGTGAAAGCTGTCAACCTCTTCTCTGCAGAACTCCAACTTCAACTTTACTAAGTATTGATATGATCATTTTTGTTTCTAGTTATTAAGTTAATTAATAAGTTAAGCGTTGTTTTAATACCAATTTATAAAACTGAATCATCATTTTTCCCTCTACAGAGAGAGTGGTGCACTGAGGTTGGACTTCATTAAAGTAAAGTCATTTTATTTAGTATGATTATAAATTATTTTAAGATTTATTTATTATTCCTGGTAGCTGTACTAATTCTGGTATCCTTCAAGCCATTTATCCCATCTGATAATACTGTCTGTCTTTTAGCTCTGTGTTTGGTCTCCTCCACCTGCCTGAGGGAAATCTCTGTCTCTTCAGCTGCTAAAAGCTCCACCATGTTCACCAGCTGCTCTCTGACTGAGTCTGTCTGCTGGTTGAAGTGGACTGTGGCTTTTCACAGCTTTTATTGTGAAAAGAGCTTCCTGCTGCTGAACACACTGAAACTGAACCAGACAGGAAATCAAGATTTAAAAACTTGGAGCTGAAAGATGCAAATATCTCAGCAGAGATGATGACTGGTTAGCACTTTTATATTTTCAGAAGGTCTCCTGGAAGTTATTCATCGTGTTGTTCACATGAAAGAACAAAAAAGAGAGCTGGAAGAGAAACTCTGATTTCTTTCTCTTCACACAGTCAGTGCATGAAGTGAGTGAATGTCAGATTATAGTGACTCAAAGTAAGTCCCGTCAAACCGCCGTGAAGGAGGTGTGGGAGGAGGAAGGAGGTTTCTGAAGTTATGATGGAGTGTGCAGCCATGCTAGCAGCTAACAAAGAGATCAGTTTCCAGCTAAAATGACAAATATGGCGCTCATGGTGGCGCTGCAGGGAGAGTCAGAGGATCTCTGAAGTTTTGGGATTTAGCTTCTTGGATACTTCATCATGAAAACGTCATGAAAATCTAATGAACGTTGTGGAGGTATTTCACCATCAGGACTGATGTGAATGAGTTAAAGAGCAGCAGCTGTACCTGTCGTCCTGTTTGCTTCATGACCAACGTCTTCTGATCGGTTCAACTGCTGAGTCGACTGCAGCTGGATCAGCCTCTGAAGGAAAAATACTTACAGTATTATTACTGCAAGTACCTACTGATGGAAGTACTGTTAGAGCATCTGCTGTCATCAACTCAGCATTTATTATAATGATCCACAGTAAGAAAGCTAATAATGTCTTTAAAAGTGAAGAGAAGGTTGATTTAATGTCGTTCATGTTAAACACATTTGTTCATTAATACAAATATAACTGTGCATTACATTCATAGAAACGACACACGTGAGCAGAAACGAGAGCTGAGGTGAGGTGTTATTTTCTATGATGAAGAAATGAAACCTTCTTTATCAGAAAACAGGAAACTGGAAAGCAGCAGAGCGACTGATAATAATAAAAACTTTGACCACTTTGACCACAATGCACACGACACAGCGACAGTGTCACACTTCACCCTGCAAAACGTCCTCTGATCAGAGTCCGAACGCTTCTTTTCATTTGGGCTGTAAATAAATGTCAGCATGGATGTTGTTGTAAAAGTTTTATACAACCATAAACCTGAGTTTATTCTTAAATCAAAGCCACAGATGATTCAAAATGTCCTCACTGTCAGGGCCTACAGCTCATATCAGTCCTGACAAATAGAAAAAGACAAACAAACACTCACAGGGAAGTGTAAAAGAGCTGAAGCAGGAAACATGTGAAGTGTTGAGTGTGAGGGGACGTCTGACCTTCAGGTTTCCTCCGGACACATCGTCTCACCAGCAGAGTCAGAACAGCCAGCAGCAGCAGACCACAGCAGGAGGAAACAGACCACAAGACGAAGAGACGAGAGGGGGGCGGAGGAGGGGAGGTAGAGGGGGAGGAGAAGCTGGAGGAGGAAGGCGATGGAGGAGAGCTGGTGGTGGGTTTCCCTGAAGTAACGGAAAAACAAAATATACAAATAATTAAAGGAACGCTGTCAAACTACCAGAAACATGTGAGCTGGACTTCAAATCCATCACAGACTACGAAAGAAAACCCATCAGTGCTGAGGTAACTGCACCCTGAGCTGCTGATGGTGGACTCAACACAGGAAACAGATTTGACCTCTGACCTCCTGACCTGAGACAGAGATCCAGCTGGGTGGAGACTCTCCATGACTGCTGATGTGACACTTGTAGAGGCCTTCATCAGACTTGGAAACATGGCGGATGGTCATGTGACCTGCAGACTCAGGCCTGATGAGGGAGCCATCTTTATAGAAAGCAGCTGGGAGGTTGGAGGGAGGGGTCTTTGTTTTACAGTGCAGAGTGACATCATCTCCCTCCATCACAGGGAGGACAGGACTCTGCAGGATCACTGATCCACCTCAACACAGAGACAAACTACAGCATTTCATCCATTTACACACAGCTTCATCAATACTAACTCCACAGTCTGATCTTACCAGTGACAGTGATGTTGATGGTGTTACTGGTTGTTCCATCTCTGGACTCACACCAGTAAACTCCACTGTCTTCTGTGAAGATGTAATCTATGTTACAGGAAGAACCAGCTGATGTTCCCCAGTCCAGCTCCACACTGAGTCCTGGTTTCTGTGGTTGTGTTCCTCCTCAGCGTCCATCCATCAGAGCTGTCGTCCTCACAGCTCAGAGAGACAAACTCTCCTTTAAACAGCTGAGAGCTGCTGGGACTCACAGTCAGACCAGCTGGAGGAAATAATTACACTTTGTGACCAATTCAGTCACAAAGAAAACATCTTTGTGTTTAACAAAGTTTCTGTGTTGGTGGGTTTAAAAATCCTAGGAGTCGAGTTTGAAACAAACTCTTGTTTTGAAGTTTTATCAGAAAACCAAATCACTCAGTTTTATAATCTGACACACTAACGCCTCTTCTATAATGGGATACACAGATTTACTGTATATTGATCAGGAGACTTAGAGGTGCTCGTTGGGGGATTTTGTTTCCTCTGCTGAAATGAAATCTGATTAAAGAAAGAGAAGAAGAGGATTTCACTGAGTGTTCGTTTAAGTCTTCAGTTTTAGTTGCATGTATCTTATATAAATGAAAATTAAATAAAAATGTCTGTAACCTCGTCTGGACTCAGATATTTTCACTTCAGTCTGTGCTGGCTGTTCTTTTCCTGGATGGCAGAAATCTAAAATGTTGACGTGCAGAAGCACTTTTATTTCAAACAGATGCTCAGAGGGAGGAGTGAGCTCACCTTGGTGTGTTGTGCAGCAGAGCAGCGAGGTCAGCACTGAAGAGAAATGAAACTCTAGTTGATTTGAGATTTACAATGAAAAATGAATTATTTTAAATCAAAAGACTGAAACTCATCAGACTAAAATGTCTGTCTGTCAGTTTTCTCCACGACCTCACACTTAGTGGGTTTGTTGTGTTTGAGTGTGAAGTTTGAAAGAGCACAAGTCGAGACTGATACAAGAAGCAACACGAGAGGACCCAGAATCAGTGTGGAGACAAGCAACCAGCTCTATAACGGGTCTGTAACAGGTCTGAACAGGTCTGTAACAGCTCTATATCAAGTCATAACGTCTATACAGCTCTATAACAGCTCTATAACAGGTCTGTAACAGCTCTATACAGGTCTGTAACAGGTCTATAACAGTAACAGGCTCTATAACAGGTCTGTAACAGGTCTGTAACAGGTCTGTAACAGCTCTGTAACTATAACAGGTCTATAACAGCTCTAGTATAACAGCTCTATAACAGGTCTATAACAGGTCTGTAACAGGTCTCTATATCAGTGTCTGTAACAGGTCTGTAACAGCTCTATAACAGCTCTATATCAGCTCTGTAACAGGTCTGTAACAGCTCTATAACAGCTCAGCTCTATAACAGGTCTGTAACAGCTCTATAACAGGTCTGTAAAAGCTCTGTAACATGTCTCTGTAAAAGGTCTATAACAGGTCTGTAACAGGTCTGTAACAGGTCTGTAACAGGTCTGTAATAGCTCTATAACAGCTCTATAACAGGTCTGTAACATGTCTGTAAAAGGTCTATAACAGGTCTGTAACGGGTCTGTAACAGCTCTATAACACCTCTACAACCGCTCTATAACAGGTCTATAACAGGTCTGTAACAGGTCTATAAGCAGCTCTATAACAGCTCTATAACAGCTCTATAACAGGTCTGTAACATGTCTGTAAAAGGTCTATAACAGGTCTGTAACAGGGTCTGTAACAGCTCTATAACACCTCTACAACCGCTCTATAACAGGTCTATAACAGGTCTGTAACAGGTCTATAACAGCTCTATAACAGCTCTATAACAGCTCTATAACAGGTCTGTAACAGGTCTAACAGGTAACAGCTCTATAACAGCTCTATAACAGCTCTATAACAGCTCTATAACAGGTCTGTAACAGCTCTATAACACGTCTGTAACAGGTCTGTAACAGGTCTATAACAGCTCTATAACAGGTCTATAACAGCTCTATAACAGTCTGTAACAGGTCTGTAACAGCTCTGTAACAGCTCTATAACAGCTGTATAACACGTCTATAACAGGTCTGTAACAGCTCTAACAGGTCTGTAACAGCTCTAACAGGTCTGTAACAGCTCTATAACAGGTCTGTAACAGGTCTGTAACAGGTCTATAACAGTAACAGCTCTATAACAGGTCTGTAACAGCTCTATAACAGTCTATAACAGTAACAGGTCTGTAACAGCTCTAACAGGTCTGTAACAGCTCTAACAGGTCTATAACAGTAACAGCTCTATAACAGTCTCTAACAGTAACAGGTCTATAACAGTAACAGCTCTATAACAGTCTGTAACAGCTCTATAAGCAGGTCTATAACAGCCTATAACAGTCTATAACAGTCTATACAGTCTGTATACAGGTCTGTAACAGGTCTGTCTAACAGCTCTATAACAGTCTATAACAGTAACAGGTCTGTAACAGCTCTATAACAGGTCTATAACAGTCTATAACAGCTCTGTAACAGGTAACAGGTCTGTATAACTCTATAACAGGTCTGTAACAGCTCTATAACAGCTCTATAACAGCTCTATAACAGCTCTATAACAGTCTATAACAGGTCTGTAACAGCTCTATAACAGTCTATAACAGTAACAGGTCTGTAACAGCTCTATAACAGCTGTATAACAGGTCTATAACAGTAACAGCTCTATAACAGGTCTGTAACAGGTCTGTAACAGGTCTATAACAGTAACAGGTCTGTAACAGGTCTGTAACAGGTAACAGGTCTATAAACAGGTCTGTAACTATAACAGCTCTATAACAGGTCTATAACAGGTCTGTAACAGCTCTATAACAGTCTAACAGTAACAGCTCTAGTCTATAACAGGTCTATAACAGCTCTATAACAGTCTGTAACAGGTCTGTAACAGGTCTATAACAGCTCTATAACAGGTCTATAACTATAACAGGTCTGTAACAGGTCTGTAACAGGTCTGTAACAGGTATATCTGTAACAGGTCTGTAACAGGTCTATAACAGCTAACAGTCTAAAGTCAGTGTAACAGCTCTATAACAGGTCTGTAACAGCTATGTAACAGTCTGTAAAAGGTCTATAACAGGTCTATAACAGGTCTATAACAGGTCTGTAACAGGTCTATAACAGGTCTATAACAGGTCTGTAACAGGTAACTCTATAACAGTAACAGGTCTATAACAGTAACAGTCTGTAACAGGTCTGTAACAGGTCTGTAACAGCTCTATAACAGGTCTATAACAGGTCTGTAACAGCTCTATAACAGGTCTGTAACAGGTCTCTGTAACAGGTCTGTAACAGGTCTCTATAACAGGTCTATAACAGCTCTATAACAAGTCTGTAACAGGTCTGTAACAGGTCTATAACAGGTCTGTAACCTGATATAGAGACGACCCAACAAACACAACCTGTGACTGCCAGGATCTGTCAGTGACTTCACAGATAAACGAGAACAAAGTGGTTAAAGTAGGAGAAAGCATAGATCTGATCTGAACAGAACAGCACTGCTGATGAGATGTTCACATTAAATGAAGGTTTGAATAAATGAGTGTATAATATGAGCAGAGACGCTTTGACACAGACCGCAGACTCATTCTGCTACTGAACAACCTTAAACCTTAAACAGACTTTTTTAGACAGGAAGTGTTTGATGGCAGGAAGTTGGAAAGTCATTTTTACACCGTTGATGGTTTGAAGCATTGCTCATTAAATCAACGTTTTACAAAGTTTAACGAATAACGTTGTTGGAGATTAATTTGATCACCAGCAGAAAAAACAGACAACAGATGAATTTATAGACCACAAAACACAACAGATGCACTCACAGATTTGATGGACAGACTTTATTTCCTCAGTCTGATAAAGGTTTTCACTGCTGTGTCGCTACAGATCAGAATAAAACTGAATTACCTGAGTTAAAATGATCATTTCAGGTCAGTCTCACTTTTTCTGTCTCTTTTTGTGGCGATAAAGCAAAGTGAAAACATTAGACTGAAGAAAAAACGAGTTTTTCATCATGTATGTTTTGTGTTGTGTTTCTGATCGATAGGTTCTTCTGCTGATCAATAATGTGTGTGTCTCTGCTTTAACACAGCAGACGGGCTGTCAGTGTCTTTATTAAGATTTAAAGAGGTCAGGTTGTACTTACAGAGCAGCCACAGACGATGTCGTCTCATTGTGCCTCAGAGTAGTGTGAGGTTTTTCTCACCAACACCCTCCTTCTTCCTCTGACTTTATTCACTGACTTTTACACTCAGCAGCCGACAGAAAAAATCACTTTTTATGACTCATAAATTTAATTAAACCAACAAACACGGAAAATTAAACAGGAGAGTTTTTAACCTGAAAATGAAAATCTTCATAAAGAGACAGAAAACAGACTTTTTTCTTCACTTCAGGCCAGTATCTTCATTTCTGTTTGGGAATTAAAGAGGAAAGTTCAGTTTGTTCTCATAACTTCAGGGACAGTCACTGACACAAATCAGCTGAACGAAATGATTTAACTTGATAAGTTCAGTCTTTCTTTCAAGATTCATGAGCACAACAGTTACAGGGAGCAGTTACTGACAATGTGGCTCCTTTGAACAATGTTCAAACATTTTGAACATATAGTCATATATATGTGTGTGTGTATATATATGACTAAATATAATATATGTATATATAAAGCTAAAGATAAATTAGAAAGATAATATTCAATATTAATGTTTTATTTATGAGCTACATGTTCAGTCAGTGACATTTAAAGACTGTGTCAACCTGATGGGGTGGAGCAGTGTCGCAGTACTGACTCTGTACTGTACACCAACCAGCACACCAACGAAGAAGAAGAGGCTGCCTCGGTCTTCATTGAAACAGTACAAGGTGGACCAGGACAGAACCAGGACCAGGACCAGGACAGGATCAGTGTTCACGCAGAGACCAGTGCTTCAGAGTCCTGCTGAGGTGGCCTGCAGGTGGGTTCAGATGGGGGACAGTGTGGATCAGGTCTCAGCTCCTGTGGATGACTCACAGGGGGATCCAGACTGTGTGAAGGGGGGCGGTTTAACAGAGGAGCATCTCTTTATGAGGACCCAGCTGACCTGACACCCTGAGAAGATGAGTGGGTGCTGATCTCTGAACTTCCTCTGAGAACACATTTATAATCTCGACCTGGAAATAATCTGAAAGTTTCTGCAGAGAAATTCAGAAACATTTTAAAACACAAGAAGCTCTGAAATATTTCAGATTTTAATTCAATCTGAGGCATCGACCAGCTGAACCCCCTTTGTACAAGAAGTGTATAAATATATGTGTGTGTGTGTGTGTGTGTGTTACTCTGAACTTTATGGTAAAAGCAAAGCAACAGCTCTGGGAAGTTTTTTAAAATGTCATAGATGTGCAACTGAGACATGGGAACATTTTAACGGTAACTCTCGGTTTATGAGCTAAAAGAACATCGATTCAATTCAAAATTTCAGAAATACTCAGCATCCTAAACTACTGCTAAGACCACCAATGATTACTTCCGATTTCAAAATAAAGCAGTCTCTCTCCGTGAGTAGGTTAAGACACTCTGGTCTCTTTCAGATAGCATAATAAGTCAGGATATTTTATTTAAGCAAGAAGAAATTGGGTGTTCATTGCTGAGTACAGAAAACACAATAGAAACATACAAAATACAATAAAAACAGAAAATGTACTGTAGATATAAATACTAAATAAAATATTCACAGAACAGAATACAATACAAATGATTACAGTAAATAAGCTCAAAAAACTCATGACCACAAGTGAGGCTTAGGAACAGATCAACCGGTTTGAAAGCTTTCTTTCTTCAGGATGACGATCGTATTGTGTTACTGTTCATTGCACAAATCCGCCTGTCAGTCTCAGTCCATATTAACCCTTAAAGTTCAGTGGTAACTTTTTCAAACTCACTTTTAGTAATTCAGCATCAAACTGTGGCAGCTGATTTCAGGATGAGCAGGAGGTGAAATATTAAAATAATTCAGTGAAAATCACTGCAGCTGCAGCTTCTTCAAATGTGTGTAAACCTGCTGATGATAAAAACTGCCAGCTGACAGATGTGAGGACCATCTTTGTTTAGTTTAGATTTATTTATCATTTTAGAGCAGACGGATTAATTATGTGCTGTTTGTTTTCTTACAGATATCAGACAGGTTCTTTATCTAAAACATCAACACATCCTGTCAGAGATGTCAGAGCATCATTAAGTGATAAAAACTCACCCAGTTTTTAGAAAGCAGAGTCATTTTTGTGTTTGAACTGTAGACAGGTGAACTATTATTGAGTCATGAGGCCAGTGAAGATTCAAACCTCTATGATGTGGTTAAATTCAGGTCAGTGTTACATAGAACAAATTAATTTTTAAAGAGGTTATTTTATTTTTTAGTTGTTTTTTTACTTCCTTCCTAATTATCATCAAAAGTTGTAAAAAGCACACTGATGAATTTAGAAACACGTCAGGCCTCATCTGACCAACTATCATTTTAATTTGGATTATTTTAAAACAAATGTGTCCCTCCAACATGTCTTCATTCATAAATGAAAGTGTCTGATCACATATTCATTTCTTTATTCTCCTCTCTCAGGTCTGACAGAGGCTTTTTATTTCACTTTGAAGAATCAAGAATCCTGTTTTCATCACTAATCAAAGTTTATGTTGACCATAAATAATGTGCATTTTTAATCTGCAGTAACTTTACCTTTTCTGTCATTCCTCTGCAAAATAAAGCTTCTTCATATTTCAAGTGGTATTAATTTTTATAGGACTATTATTTCTGAGACATCAGCACTGTGTA
>CM041532.1:1639102-1646602 GCA_023238725.1 Scortum barcoo
TGAGGTTGTGTTGATGCTCAGGTGGGTGTGTTTTGAGGCTCAGGTGGGTGTGTGTTTGAGGCTCAGGTGTGTGTGTTCGAGGGTGGGTGTTTGTTTGAGGCTCAGGTGGTGTGTGTGTGTCAGGTGGGTGTGTGTTTGAGGCTGAGGCTCAGGTGTGTGTGTGTTCGATGCTCAGGTGGGTGTTTGTTTGAGGCTCAGGTGGTGTGTGTGTTCGATGGCTCAGGTGTGTTTGTTTGAGGCCCAGGTGTGTGTTTGAGGCTCAGGTGGGTGTTTGTTCACTGAGGCTCAGGTGAGTGTGTGTGTTCGACAGGTGAGCTGAGTGTGTGTGTTCGAGGCTCAGCTGAGTGTGTGTGTGTTCAAGGCTCAGTGTGTGAGGTGTGTGTTCAAGGCTCAGGTGGTGTGGGCTCAGTGTGTGTTCGAGGCTCAGCTGAGTGTGTGTGTGTTCAAGGCTCAGGTGAGTGTGTGTTTGAGGTTCAGGTGGGTGTGTTCGAGGTTCAGAGGTGCTGCTTGAGGTTCAGGTGTGCTGAGTGTGTGTTCGATGCTCAGGTGAGTGTGTGTGTTCGAGGCTCAGCTGAGTGTGTGTGTTCTGTGTGTTCGAGGCTCAGGTGAGGTGTGTGTTTGAGGCTCAGGTGTGTGTGTGTTCGATGCTCAGGTGTGTGTGTCAGGTGAGTGTGTGTGTCAGGCTCCAGGTGTGTGTTCGAGGCTCAGTGTGTGTGTGAGGTGTCGAGGCCAGGTGAGTGTGTGTGTTCAGGTGTGTGTGTGTGTTTGTGTTTCAAAATGTGCTGATAGATCACGCCTGTTTTCTGCTCTGCAGATCGAACAGCTGGAAACATCTGGGATAGACATCGTGGAGTCGTGGTTGGTGTGTCGGTTCTTGGTGCTTCTTTTTGTTTTGTTGGTCTAATCATTTCTAGAAAATGTAAAGAAGCCAAAGAGCATCATTCATACCAACTTCCAGCTGAGACGGGAGGCCGTCATCTGCAGATCTCCTCTTCATGTTTGTGCATTAAATCTGACCTCCATTAGCATTAACACAGAAGCTAACAGCTCTTAAACATGTAGTGGAGTGAAGCTGAGTCCAAGCTTCACATTATATGATGACCTCCATCACAAACATCATCATCATCGTTAAACCACCTACAGAAATAATCTATAAATAAATACTAACAGTAAATATTCATCACTTGTGAGTTTGGGAATCAGTGAGTTTCATATAAATCACCTTTAACTTTCACTGATTCACTTTAATGCTGAAAATGATCAATCGAACGTGTTGTATCTTTGTAACTCAGGTTTCCCCTGTCTGTGTCATCTTTTATGTTGTAAAGCACTTTATTTCTTCTATTATGTATATACATTTAATAAAAACCTTCCTAACGTGACCTTTTGTCCCTGTTAGTAATGCAGAGCAGCTGGATTCATGTGTTCGTCTGTTTTCAGCTGCAGACTCGTTGAACTTGTCTCTACTCGTCTAATCTCACCAGAAAATCCAAAACAGCAACAAGCAGCCACAGAGGAAGCACGAAACATCACACACACACACATACACACACACACAGACACACGCGCACACACACACACACACACACAGACACAGACAGACACACACACACACACACACACACACACACAGACACACACACACACACACACACATACACACACACACACACACAGACACACACAGACACACACACACTCACACACACACACTCAACGCTTCACTTTTGAGATGTTTTTACTCTTTATGTCTCCAGCATGCATCAGTTTACTTGAATAAATCCTGCTGGGTGATAAAACACAGATGCTTTCAGAGACGTGAGGACTCAGATGTGATATAATGACTTTAAATAATAAGAACAGTCATCTGAGGAGGAGTTAAAAAAGTTTGATAGTTGATACCTGAGTTTGCCTGAAGCGAGGCTTTGTGTTTTTATTGGACAGTTTAACCGGTTGTTCTGTATTGTGTAACGCTCAGATATCAGCTGGGATGAACTTTGACCTGGAGCTCTTTTTATCAAGCTGCACGTTGAAAACATTTCATTCCTGTGTTTCCGTCTCAGGCGTGTCCTGCTCCACCCTCAGAGCTCACTAACGGACTCAGTCAGAAAGAAAGTGAAAGAGTGCAGCTGGTTTTATTCGTTTCTGTTTGAAATAAGACTGCTAACAGAACACATTCACAGTCAGCTGACGGCGGTTTGTGTTTTGTGGATAATTTCTGTTGACTTGGCTGCCACGAGTGCAGCGCATGATCAGTGTGAACCAGATAAGACTGAGGTCAACACTTCTGTGTTTTTAAAGTTCAGGAAGACAAACTGAACCACGACAACTCGTCCTTCAGTCGTCAGCAGGGAAATCTGCACATACACATTCAAACCTTTAAATTTAAGAGGGTTTTTAGTTCATTGTTCGCAGAACTGAATTTGTTGGGTGTGTCTGTTTGTTTTTCACAGTCCTCGGTGTATTAAACTTTAAACCAGCTCTGTTTCTTTTTATTCTGCAGCTGATCTTCGTGCAGCTGAAAATAAAAGCTGCCTGTTTTTGCAAACTGCAGCTTCGTGCAGAGACTTCATGATGATGCAGATTTTACTTCCATATCTCACTTTTATCTGCTTTAAGATGATCAGATCATTTTGTTCCTTCCTCTCTGTGTATGAGAGCAGTTAGCTTCCTCTGGGCGGTTTCTCCGGTTTCAACATAAACAGATAGTTTAAAAAAAGCTCTGTGGTGTCTGATGGTTGGTGATTTGTTCCCACCTGCTGGCTGCTTTGTGTCACTACAGACACTCAAAGGTAAAAAATTCAAAGTCTGTTTTATTGTCAATTTTGCTTGCATGTGCAGGATATACAGAGGATTTAAATTATGTTTCTCTCAAACCCTTTGTGCAAACAACAAAAAAGCAAAATACAACAAAATAGCAAAACACAACAAAATGAATACAACCAAATTAGATATAATATAAAATAATAATATAAATAAGACATGGCAAAATCCCAAACAGTGCAAATATATATGGTAGTAGTGCAAAATGGAGTCAGTTTATAGACTGGTTAAAGTTAAAGTAAAGTCAAACACACATTCAAACATTATATTTATATTTATATAATATTATTTTATTCTAGTCAAAGAACTGCTGTTACTTCATTCTTATTTAGAAATATTAGAAAAAATGTAACAGTTTTATTATTGAAGTAAGGCTTTTTATATCTGCGTGGATTAGTCAACACAGTATGTATCTGTGATGTGTGTATGCTGCCCCCAAGTGGTCACATATCATAACTACATATGAGCGCATGATTAAATGATTATTTAATCATGCCCCCAAGTGGTCACATATCATAACTACATATGAGCGCATGATTAAATGATTATTATTCTAATAAGTGTCATTATTTACAGTATGTTTCATTGTGGTATTTTTAAGAATATTGAATTTTCTCCTCACGCCTGTATCACTTTAAAGACAAACATCATATGTGAAGAGCGAAACTGTAAAACGAATCTGAATTCAGTCTTTGATTCAGTCTGTTTTGTGGTTTTGTTCTCTTTTCTCTCTTCTTTTCATTGCAGCTGTTTATTCTACAGTTAAAAAGACACATTAGTCAACAGTCTGCAGCTGATTTGATTCATTTCTGTGTTCAAATGGAGAACAAACAGCTGACTGACTCAAACAGATCTGATCAGTCTGCAGGAGGAAAATGAGTCATCTACGGCTCACAGATCGCAGATGAAACCTTTAATGAGGATATTTAGAAGAACAGCTGGTTCATTGTGTCTTTAACTTTCATTTATTGAGAAGAGAGAGAAGTCAGTTTAAAAGAAACAACCAGTCCAAGTCCTCAGTGAGATAAAAGATTTAATAAAAAGACGTCTGATCAATGAGGAATAAAGCTTTTTTCTGAAGTCTGTAGATCTTCAGCTGGTTTTTTACCTGTGTTTTGTTTCAGGTGTGTCTGACATCTGATGGGAACTTCTTGAAATTGAAAATGAAGTCACTCAGTGGTTATTAAGGCAATCCCACAGGCGGTGGTGAATACGGTGAAAGGTTTGTTGTCTTCCGAAGTGTCACACAGATACTTTCTATAAATGAAAAGAAAAATGCACAAACAAAATGAAAAGTCTTAACTTCTGAACTCTTCTCTTTATGAGTATAATTAGAAAGATATACTTTAATCTCTCCATACCACTGAAAAGTAAAGAAATTTCTTTTAAAATTAGAAATGATGATTATCTCTGTAATGACACTCAATACTGTGATTTTTATTCTGTTTTTGAAACTTGACTTTTATTATTTAATTGTAATGAATCAATAATTAGATATCTGAAAAATCACCTTCGATCACCAAAATGAGATTTTAATGAGCTGTAAAGGAAGATAAAAAAGAGAAACGATGTACAATAGTCTGATTATTATTCATTTTTATTATTCATTATTATTCATTATATTCATATAAACTATTTATCCACACATGTAGATTTATTAAATCTGAATGAGTTTAAACATTTAAACGAGCTATTTATAAAAACACATTTCACAATAAAATGAAATCACAGAAAAAAATGTGATTTGTTGTGTTTGAGTTGTGTTTAGTTTAGATTGAGTTGATTTAATAAAGATTTAATAAATAAAAAAAGGATCTGAGGGATGCTGGACTTGGACCAGCCCTCAGTCTGTCTGTTGGTCGGACATTAAAGAGCTCCAGCTGTTTTTCTCTTCAGCAGCATCCCTCTGCTCTGATGGATAAAACACTCATCGTTTCCTTCCTCTGGTTCCTCTCCATCATCTCCGCATCAGAAGGTGAGTGACTAGGTTAATGTTTAGATGCTATAAAAGATATTATTTTTAATAAAACACGACGGGTGAATGATGTTTATGTTAAAACCTTTTTTATAAAGACAGACAGACGGAGGTGATCCTGATTATCGTCATTACTGCTGATATCTTGACTATTATTATACACAGTAAAAAACAACAACAAATAATCAGCACAGAATACAGAAATGTTTTATTTATGAGAAAGTGAAAGTGAAAGTGCTGCAGTCATTGCTCCGCCCCTTTGCCTGCTGACGGTCCCCCCTTGTACGGTTAGAACAGCTCCGTGATTTGTCTCAAATACTACGTTTTAAATCTCATCTTGTGAGAATCAAAGTGTGTATTTTGGGATATGTATTGTTTGGTCGAGTCTTGTTAAGTGTGTTAATGTAGTGGCTAGCTTCTGGTGTTACCATGGTAACTGCTGTGGAGTTAAGGCAAGATGGCGACTGTAAAATCTGTATTTTAATTTAATGTGATGGGGCAGAAGCTGTTTTCACCACCAACAACCACATTTATGTTTTGTGAACAGCTGCAGATAAAGTGCGGTGAACCTGGAAGTAGTCGAGTGTCCTTGCAGTCTCCTGAAGAGAGGGCTTTGAACCATCTCTTCTGTTCCCTCCACAGTCGTACATGTAGAAAGCATCATGAGATGTGCTGTTAAAATGAGTGTGTGTTTCAGACCAGCAGGAGGTGAGGCCTGGACAGGACGCCCCTCTTCGGTGTCGGGCGCCCAGAGGTGCCTCCATCAGACTGCTGGAGTGGAGCCGGACCGACCTGAAGGAGCGCGGCTACGTGTTCTTTTACCGAAACCAGCGCTCGTATGAAAACTACCAGCTGCCGTCTTTTCGTGGTCGAGTGGAGCTGAGAGATCCAGAGATGAAGGACGGAGACGTTTCTGTGATCCTGAAGAACGTCACCGCTGAAGACGCTGGAGGATACGAGTGTCGAGTCCTGATCAGCACACACAACCAGACGACGTCCACTCAGATGAAGCACCTCATCGAGCTGACGGTTACAGATTCAGGTGAGTCTGCAGAGAGACTCAGGTGAGTTCATGCAGCTGGGACTTACTGACACCTCACACCTGTTTCTGTTCTCTGCAGCTGGAAACATCTGGACCTCAGGATTCATGGATGGATATGTTCACTGTTTTGTGTTCAGCTTATTGGTGGATTTTTTATTCTTAGTACTATTATTATTATTATTATTTGTTCTGTGAATAGTGGCAGACAAAATCATACTGTTGAAGAAACTCAGATGATGGGTCAGATTATCAGGATGAACGAGGAAAATCAACAAGACCTCCTGACTCGGAGTCGGTCAAGTATTATATCGATGATTGATGATGTGGCCTGATACACTATTTTTCTCTTTTCTGAATCATTAAGCGACAGATCTATTCGCGCTGGCATGTTTTTTGGTCATCTGCCTTAAACGGATTTGTTAGTTTACATCCAGTTGTGGTAAAACCGTACAGTTGTAATGATAGCTGGGGAAGGAAAGAAAGAAAACATTTGTTTGCTATACGCCTGTAGATTTGAACACTGTGTCTACCTGCATAATGGTCTCTTTTTGTTGAGCTGCTCATCATTCTACCTCTGATTCTGATGCAGACTGACCTTTGTGTGTATATTTTGTGTTTCTGTTTAGTTTTTATTTCACTGAAACCCTTTACAGCCCTTTTGGATTTTTAAAATCTAATTAGCATGTAACATTTTCAATAACAATACTAGAGGTCTTCTACCAAAAATGAATGTACTTCATGCATGGGTTGTACAACATAATCCTGATATTATTAAACTGTCTATGAGATGTCTTAATAGCAAAATCTCAGTGTAGACCATTGTCAACTGTAGATGCTGTCGCCCTCACCCTCCACACTGCCCCCCCACACACATATGTGAGATGCTGTTCATTGACTACAGTTCAGCATTCAACACCATCGTGCCCTCCAAGCTCGTCACCAAGCTCAGAGACCTCGGGCTCAACAGCGCCCTCTGTGACTTGGATCCTGAACTTCCTGACGGGCAGACCCCAGGCTGTGCGGATGGGCAGCACCACATCCTCCACCCTGACTCTGAACACCGGCGCCCCCCAGGGCTGTGTGCTCAGCCCTCTGCTGTACTCCCTGTTCACGCATGACTGCGTGGCCACCCACAGCTCCAACACCATCATCAAATTTGCTGACGACACGACCGTCATTGGCCTGATCACCACGGCGACGATGAGACGCCTACAGAGAGGTCAGAGGTCAGAGCCCTGACATCTTGGTGCCAGGACAACAACCTCCAGCTCAACGTCAGCAAAACTAAGGAGCTGATGGTGGACTTCAGGAGGAGGCAGAGAGAGGAACACGCCCCCCTCTCCATCAACGGGACTACGGTGGAGAGAGTCAACAGCTTCAGGTTCCTCGGGGTTCACATCAGTGAGGACCTCACCTGGACTCATCACACTGACTTTATCACAAAGTCAGCCAGACAGCGGCTCTTCTTCCTCTGCAGGCTGAGGAGGATCAACATGGACTCAAGGATACTCTGCAGCTTCTACAGGTGACCCATAGAGAGGATCCTGACTGGCTGCATCACCGCCTGGTAACAGCAGCTGCACCGCCCTCAACCGTAAGGCTCTACAGAGGGTGGTGAGGTGAAAGCTGCTCAGCACATCACCAGGACGGAGCTGCCATC
>CM041532.1:1651602-1654102 GCA_023238725.1 Scortum barcoo
CGCAGGTAACTGACCTCCTCTCATCACCACAACACACAAACAGGCCTCACAGTTTCCTGTCCACGTCCTGATAAATGAGCATCTTCATTAAATCAGCAGATCTGAAGAGCGCAGAGATCCAAAGTCCATCAGTTCATCAGAAAATAAAGCTCTGTGGGTTTGATGACATTAAGGGAGAGACAGGAAACCACCAGCTGTGATGTCATAGTGTGTTAGAGCTCAGTAGAGAAGATTCAGCGATGATGCGTGACTCTGTAATGATGATACATGATTATTCTGCAGGATCCTCAGACAGATTTCCTCTTTTGCTCTGCAGAGTCTGTGAGGCGAGTCTGTGCATTTTAATACGAATACGTTTCCTGTTTTCACAGAAAATCATCATCATTTTTGCTTTTTTCAACCATTTTTTTTCTTTTATCTCTCTTTCTCTTGAACAGATTCATGTTTTCATTTGGACTTTTTAAAAATAATTTTGGAGATTTGCCTCCTTTAACTGTGGAGAAATGTTTTGGTGGTGCTTTCTGTCTCTGTTTTTCAGAAGATTGAAGAAGAACTTGTTTTATTCTCAGCTTTACCCCGTCAGCAGACGTCAGATCTATTTCAGGCTTTTTTCCCTGTTTGTTATTTGAAACTTCCTTATTTTGTGAGCCAGCACATCATTTGCATAGCAGGTGAATATAAATCAGTCACAGGGAGGTGAAGAACCTGCTTAGCTGGGTTTTATGCAAACACCTGTATCATCATGTAACACCATCAGAGCTGGGATAAGACTACAGGTGAACCGGTGAACAGGTTGTAGTTTAGCACTGAAATAAAATAAAAAACTGTCAGAGTTAAACAGTTAAAAAACAAACGACACAAAACTGTGAGCGACTGTGGAGCCAGAAGCTTTGATTAAATAAGACAAACCTTTATTGATCTGGAGCACAGTGACAGCAGAAACTACAGATAACTACAGGTGAGATCATAAATAACGGCGCTAACGTGACATTAGCAGCTGTTTTGCCTTTTAAATGGAGACTCTTTGCTTTATTTCAGTGAGTTTTTGTGTCCTGACTTCCTGCCTGTGGATGTTTAGAGGAAACTGGCGGACAAAACAATCGAATATTACAGGAAACCATCAGAGGAAAACAGCTCGTATTTTCAATGGAGCTCCGTTCACTTATAAACATATCTTAATTGCTAACATGCGCACTGCTGAATTTGAATAAACATTGGATCATAAAGGTTGGTCAAGATGTCAGTAAGTGAACATCAGATGATATCCGTGTCTCAGTAGAGAAATAACAGGCAGGATGTGAACCTGAGTGAACCGATTATGTGAAAGGACTGTTAATATTTGCATTTAAGAGCAGGTTTCTATGTTTCCTGACAGACACACACTTTACAATAAAGGATTTTATTATTGAGTCTACTGCTGTAAATATTTACCTCTAAACTCTCTCACCTGTTCACAGTTTCAACCTTTGGACAGCAGGATGTAGACTTATCCAAGTTAAACTTAAGATCTTGAAATTTGACGATTTTGTGAAAATACTAATACAACACTGTAAAAATACTCCAGCAGCAGTTCTCCAATGAAAATGTTATTTCATTAAAAGTCTGTAAGTTTAATCAGTAAAATGTAGTTAAAGTCATTTTAATGTAATTTAAAGAGAAGAAAAAGTCTAAAATCATCAGATTTCAGAAACTTCAGTCATGAGATATTTAGGTGTTTTTGCAAAAGAAATAATCAGTTAGTTCATCAGTTTTCTAAATGACTGCACATTTTGAAAACTCTTTTAGTTTAATTTTGTAAAGTGCTTCTTATTTTAAAAGCTCTTTTGTGCATAGAATGCTTCAAATTTGTAATTAAATACAATACTTGACTACTCACAGCTTTTTGTCAGAGATAAAGGAAAGGACGCTTTACTGCAGTAAAAGTACTGCACTGAAGTTAAGGTCTAAAAGTAAACTCAGTAAAGTGGAGTTAAAGTCCACAAAGTAAAGTCCTGCTCAGTAAAGTAAAGTCCATAAAGTAAAGTCCTGTGTCAGTAAAGTGGAGTTAAAGTCCATAAAGTAAAGTCCTGTGTCAGTAAAGTGGAGTTAAAGTCCATAAAGTAAAGTCCTGTGTCAGTAAGTGGAGTTAAAGTCCATAAAGTAAATTCCTGTCCTGTGTCAGTAAAGTGGAGTTAAAGTCCATAAAGTAAAGTCCTGTGTCTGTTGTCCTGTTGTCTGTTCTCTCATTAGATGATTCTTCCTCCTCATTAATGTAAAAGCAGGATTTTACTGTTGGAGTTGGTTGAGGTGGATCATTTTCAACTAGTTTGTATTTTGGGACTGCAGCTAATGATTCTTTTCATTCTGGATCAATCTGCTGATTCTTTTCTCCATTGATCCATTGATTGATTGTTTGCTTTGTAAAAAGAGTGAAAATAGTGAGAAATGCCGTCACAATGACCCAGAGCCCAAAGTGACACCTTCACAATGCTCAAACCTCCAAATTATTCACACACATTAC